>ML294485.1:0-21875 GCA_005239495.1 Nicotiana undulata
ATACCGATATTGCACTTGTTTTTCAAGGGATTTCAGGAAACTGATTTCGAACTTATTATTTGATGAATACTACATGGTGACTCTGTGTTTTACTGGTTTGTGGAATTGTGTACATGTTCTGTGTATTTATATTACTCAGACTGTGATTTATTTTCATTACTACTGAGTTGGTGTACTCATAAAGACTCCCTGTGCCTCTGTGCACAGATCGAGGTACTAGTTCACAGCAGTAGCTGACGCAGGTCCGATAGCAGCATCTACGGGATTTCGAGGTAGTTGTCCAGCGTCCACAGCTTCTCCATTTCCCTTCCTTACTTAGTATTAGTAATTGATTCAGAGACTTATATTATAGTTTTAGCAGAGTTAGATTTATTTATCTTTAGACTCTCATGACTATTGACTCCAGTTCTTGGGAGGTTGGTTAGACTATTATTGGAACGTTAAGACTTATTTATATAAATTATGATGTGGTTGCTTGCTTATTATTTAATTGTGAACTATTATAATTGAATAAATGCGTAGAAAGGTGATGGTTGGCTAGCATAGTTCCACGATAGGCGCCATCACGGCCCGCTAGAATTTAAGGTCGTGACAATATAACCTAGGGCTCGAATGTTTTTCTGTTGCATCCATGTCGGTTAATAATATAATTACATCCCCGTTCAGGTTAATAAAATTAAAGATTCAACTGTATATAGTTTCTGGATAAGTTTGGAATCGACGTATAATTAATTAGTTCACATTTGGGACATTTGGGATATAGCGAATGTTTCTTAGTTGGAAGCTAGTCACTACATTAGTTGATTGATTAAAGGAGATGTTCTAAGAGAAATTTTATAAGCAGTTTAGAGTCTAATTACCACACGTAATTATAATGTGTATAATAATCATTCGTAGATATTGTTTAGTTGTACCAATTTGAATTATTTGTATTCAGACGCAGAGCGAATATATCCTGTGTCAACTATATTCGTTTTCATAATGAATACAATTTGTATTAATTGTACTCGTCTGCGTAATTGTATTTGTTTGCGCAACGAATACAACCTGTATCACGTAATTTTTGAGATTTTTACCTACCTATACTATAATAGAAACATATTTACTACCTTTATTTAGGTTCCTTATTAATTACTTTGTATACCTATATTTACTAGTTTTATACAAAACCATAAAAAAAGAGGAAATGAAACATATCTTAAATAATGGGTATCAGTTACACAAAATATCCTACATTTAAGATACCCAAAATCAGTACTTACCTAAAATCCCTTCACCGTAAGAAACCCACCCCAAAATCATCACCTCTCTTTGTAATTACTCACTGTAAGAATCCCAATTGATACCCATCATCTTTCTAGCCCAAAACTCTCGCTTACTCACTCCTCTTCCACTGTTATCCCCCCAAAATTGCAGATTCTTTCATCTTCCAAAGATGTTGATATACTATTTCTCTCTTTAATTGTCCAACATCTCTTTCTTATTTATACAATACAGAAGAAATTCGAAGATTTTCTCTACAATCAAATAGTGGTAAGCTTCACTCTGCCATTGACATACCATTAAAAAGCTTCGAAACTTTGAATTAAATATTTGGATTTTACGAATTTGTGATTTTTTTGGATTGAGTGTTCTTGAAAACGATTGAAAATATCCTTTAAAGTTTATATCTCAATTTTAAGGGAGATTTGTTATGTTTATAGTTGGTTTTAGGTTGAATTTCTGACTGAAACTCGAGAAAGAAGAAGTTTCGGAATTGTATTACGATTGTATAATAAATGTATCATAATTGTATCTGAGTTATATTTGATACGTCAATACCTAAGACAATTCTAATACAATACTAATACTATTAAAATACAATATTATATAATAATTTAAGTTTAGAGTTGGTTCTAGGTGGATGTTTAAATTGACTTGAAAAATATGAAGATCAAAGTTGTGTCATAATTTAGAATTGCATCATAATTGTATCACAATTTGTATCTAAAATAATAGATGATACAATACTAATACAAATATAATACGATATTGTATTAGTTTAAGTTTAGAATCAGTTTTAAGTTGTATCATAATTGTGTAAGAAGACTTTCAGGATTGTATCAATTTTGTATCTGAATTATGAGTAGTTGTGAGTTCGTGACGAATTTCACACTTTATATCACAAATATATGATAATTATATATTAATTTATTAGTATTGTATCAAGTATTATTTTGGATATTAATGTATCATCTACAAGTTAGATATAATTGCGACACAAGTATAATACAATTATATTTTACGCATTGATATATCTAATACAATTCAAATATAATTATGATACAGTATCATATAATCCCTGAATATTTCTTCATTTTCAGCGTTGTCAAGTCTCCCAACAAAAGAACGATGCAATTAATGATTTAATAATATAAAGTTATCGTCAATGGTGAGAAGAGAGAAAATAGAGATTTTGGGCGTAGATTAAGGGGTTGGGACGTTAAAAAAAAGGAGAGAGAAGAGGAAAGGGAAAAAAGGAAAGGATATAATTGAATCCCTTAACTGAAGGCACTATTAATGGGATGAGAGCCTTTTAAGGAGAAATTCACACTATTTGTAAGAAAAATCGAAATACTTATTAAAAATTGCAAAACATAAAAAATATTGATAAATAAATTTCTAATAAAATATAATTAGGTAAAAATCCCGTAATTTTTCCATGTTCCAAAGCATTGTGAATTACCAAAATTTAGGTAACATGACTGCTTGTGTGTTGGGCATGACATTGAATTGTTTATTCAAATGGAAGCCCACCTCATCTTGGCCCAATGGGCTTTAAGTGGAGCTGTCACTGAAAATTTACTATCTAGAAGAAACAGTGCAAATAGCACGGACTAGTCAGTTTTCGGATTGGTTATTTAAAACTAGTCAGCGTTTGTTAAGTTATTGAAAAATAGCTATTATTTTGCTGTAACAGAGACCGTTCCAGCATAATATACTGGAGTTCGGTGCACCTGTGTATGAACTTCCAGCCTATTATGCTGGAACTCCAACACGCGAAAAGTTCCATCATAATATACTGGAGATTCGAGCACCTGCGTATGAACTTCCAGCATATTATACTGCACTGGTATATTTTGCTGGAGCTCCAGTATAATATAGTAAAAGGTGCTTTAGATACACGTTGTTCCAAGTTAATGCCGGATAAAAAGGATTTCGGTTATAGTTTTTCGTGCGATGGCCCAGGACAAGGCGGGGAATATTTATTATTTAATCCATATCCTGACATAAGAAGTTCAACGGGAGCAATACTTGAAATGGCAAGGACTGAAGTATTTTTTGGATTTTGAAAAATATTTTCGTTGAGATTTATCTTTACATAAAAAGTGACTAAATTTCTATTATTTTTTAAAGTATAATTATTTACCATTTGACTATTTTTAAATTTCTCCAGAGAAGCATAGGTTGAGAATCCACTTTGAAAATTGATAAAACTACAATAACATATATTGTTTTTCCGTACATTAAAAGATTGACCGCGAAGTACATAATAGTTACTTGCTTTCTCGGGCAAGTAGAAAATATTAGTCGGCTTATTTTATTTTTTAAAAAGATTGACCGTGAAGTATAGTGGTACAAATTGTTAGTAGGTGGTTACATAGTTGTCTCAATAAGATTTTTTACCGTAAATAAAAATAAATTTTATTTAAGGTTTTCCCTTTAATATAAAAAAGACCCCAATTATTTATAAGGAGGATCTACTCTTTAGAATTGAATATACTTTCTACTTTTTTGCTCATTGATCATTAGAACGGCCTTTTAAACTTTATTATTCTTCTTGCTTTACTGCTCTCGATTCACCTTGAGGTCATTGAGCTCGAGGTCGAAACTGTCTAAGTAACACTAATTTGGTTCATTAATTCCTTTCATTTATACTTTATATTATTTGTTTATTAATTGGTATTGAACTAGATCACGTATCTTTAAAATCACAAATCAAAATTAATTGTTATTCATATTTTCGGGATAAAGATGTTCAAATCTAATAAATAAACAAAATTGCAATGTCCCAAACTATAATTAGGGAAACTTCGGAGATGTCAAAACTTCTTTATTTATGATTTAGAATAAAATTGTCAAAAATCAAAAGGTTATTGTGATGAACAACAACGTGCATTTCAAAATCAAGAAGTCAAGTCTTCGTTCGTATGTGGTATTTCATATTGATTTCAACATCATATAGCTCTTTTTAATTAAGCAGTGAATATGACCTGACAAAGGGAAAAACGCAATAGTACTTGGGAAGTAATTGACAAAATAACAAAAGAATTGGAAGCTCAAATTGAATGTGTAATAAATTACATCATCGTGCAAACAATTATAGCGTCCTTTTCTGTTGAACAATTCTTAAGACCACAAACGCGTATTCGAGTGCGCTCATCCAACATCCGACTGCACCTTGTAGCAAAACGTCATTTTTCAAAGTTTGTGGGCCTTTTTTTCGTTTTTATTTTTTTATTATTGAGGGTTGAAAAGGTCAAAATGGGGGATTGGATTCAGTTACACATTTCTTGAATTCTTTCTTAGTTTTTCTTCTGGGTTCCAACTTTTCTATATCGAATCTTTACGTATCAAGGTTTCCTTTTTCCAAATAGTATTTTCTTCTTCTTTTTTATCGAGATTTATCAAAACGTAACACTTTTCCTTCAAGAATTTTCTTTCATATTAACTTTTTAATAGTAGTCCATGAAACCTCTAATTTCAACATTCCAATGCACGCAAATTAAATAGGTTTCACCAACTCTGGTTGAGAATTGTTGAATCCAAGCTCATAACGGCGATATGCTTCACACATTCAATTCCTACTATATATATTTACCATACCTCTCAAAAGTTTTATATATAAGATAATATTGATTTTAATGGAATGTACGTTCAACGTTTAATACTATGCTAGTTTCTTAACCGTTTGCAATTCAAGGAAAATAAGTTAGTTGACTATTCGAGTACAGCTTAATATTGGATTCGTGAGAAGAGTACATTAGCCGTGCTAAACTTCTAAACAATAGGAAAATATTCATTGATCAAACGCTAGGACCCCCAACCAAATTAAAATCAGAAAATTAAGGTGAATTATTAGAGAGCCGTCCCTCCCAATTTGCTAACTCATAGCGCCATGTGCGGCCATATGCCAATCTAGGAACTTTCTTATACAATGATTTGGTGACATTTTTATATTCTGATATTTTAACTTTTTTGATTTATCAACAAACCATATGATATTATATTATTATGGCTGAGATAATCTCTTGCATCATATTGCATATGCCTTTACTATAAACAAATAAACACTTTTTATCTTAATTTTGCCATTAGAATGCACTTAATTTCATTTTAAAGGATAATGAGAACTGTATTTCTAATTAACAAATTATCTCTGTCCCTCAATTCTGAAATAACTATCCCTTCAACATCCAGCAAAAATACTTCATGTGTTCCATGACTATTAAGGTGTAAAACAACGCTTAAGTGATGATCTTAGAGTTATTTTCTTATGCTGGAAAAAGGCAGCCGGTGCAGTAAGCTCCCGCTATGCGCGGGGTCTGGGAAAGAGCCGGACCACAAGGATCTATTGTACTCAGTCTATTTTCTTATGTTGAACATCTTTGATATATATATATATATATATATATATATATGCGAGGTGAGAAGTAGGAAATAAATATAAAAACGACGATCATTTTTTCTTTTAGAAGGCCTTTCAATAAGTAGAGTATGTGACAACTTTATTAAATAGAAATACAAACTTGCAATTATTTATTACTCCCTCTGTTTCAATTTATGTGAACTTGTTTGACAGGGCACGGAGTTTAAGAAAAAATGAAAACTTTTGAAATTTGTGGTCTTAAACAAGTCAAAAATGACCTAGAGTATTTGTGTGGTTATAAAAGATCTCATTAAGGGTAGAATTGTAAGTTTAACCAAAATTGTTTTCAAATTTAGAAAGGGGTCATTCTTTTTTGAACGAACCAAAAAGAAAATAGCTTCACATAAATTAGAACGAAAGGAGTATTATTTTTATGATATAGTTATTATAAAATAGAAAAGCCTAATTATGTAATAATAATAGAAATAGAAAAGTCTATTTATTCACTTTGATTCAAACTCATGAAATTATAATATAAAACAAACCTATTTACTAGGGGTGTACATGGACGGGTTGGTTCGGATTTTATCAAAATCAAATCAATCATATTGGCTTGAGTTGGTTCGGTTTTGTCGAATTTTTCGGGTTTTTCGGTTTTTTTTGTAATATGAATAATATTTCAATCTTGCTTTATTAAAGTTATAGATAAAGTTTTAATAAGTAAATATATGTTTACTAAAAATTTAAAAAACTTAACAAATGTATGATCTGTTAAAGTATTCTTGTGGTAGATCTTTTTTAAGTAACACATGATAGTTTATTTTTTTAGTCGTCTAACAATAATTTTTGGTTAACACACGCTTTCAAGGGTAACCAAATTTAGTAATTAAACATAAAAATCAATATGACACCTAATAATGATATGTTCTACTTCCTCCGATCCAAAATAAGTGATTTTTTGGCCTTTTCTTTTGTGGTCCAAAATAAGTACTTTTTCCAGATTTCAAGAAGTAATTAATTATCTTTTTACTACATTGCCCGTGGAGTAAATAATGTTGGAATATGTGTTAGGAGTGTTTATGTAAGATAGTAAAGGTTAATATGGTCAATTCCATTGCTAATTAATGTTAAAAGATGAATTTCTTAATCTGTGTGAAAACATCCAAAAAAATCACTTATTTTGGACCGGAGGGAGTATGTAATTTCAGATTATCGAAATACCACTTCAAATTCGGAAAAGATATAAGAAATCTTGAAATATGAATATAAAAGAACAGAGAGATATTTTACGCATTTCAATAAAATTTAATACTCCCTCCGGTCCAAAATAGGTGATTTTCTGGCCTTTTTTTTGTGGTCCAAAATAAGTGATATTTTCAAATTTCAAGAATGAATGAATTATATCTTTCCTACATTGCCCTTGGAGTAAATAGTGTTGGAATATGTGTTAGGAGTATTTATATGGGATAGTAAAGGTTAATATGGTCAATTTCATTGCTAATTAATGCTAAAAGGTGAATTTTTTAATATACGTAAAAACAGATAAAAAATTACTTATTTTGGACCGGAGGGAGTAAGAAAGTGATACAATCATTGTTTAAAGTAAATAAAAATAAATGCACTGTATAGTTTTATTAAATATACATCCCATGAGAGGATCTCAAATATTTTAAATATCTTTTAAATAAAATTCTATATAAAATCTTAAAAGTATATAAAAAATTATATATTTATATGTCAGGTTTAATTCGATTTACTCAATACTAAACTTAATTGAATTTTTTAATTGATTTAGTTTGACTTTATCAGTTTGATGGTCTTTTCGGCGCGGTTTAAACTCCCTGCTATTTACCACTGAGATATGATATCCCATAGGAGACAATTGTTCCTGACTTTCTAAAGCCATCGGAAAATGGAACGCCTCAGCAAATCAGTCCACAGATTGCATTTCACTCTGAAAATTTACAGACATATCCCTTTTAGCTTTGTCTGTATCAGCGATTCGCCAACTTATTTACCGTTGGCCACATGCAATGTTTGCAAATATTTTGTTTTGTACTATTAGGGGAGTATAAATTATAAATTATTAAAAATAAAATATCTTTTTCCTTGGACAATACATCTTAACTGGACATGTCGATATTGGCGCATAATCTATTATAGTATTTTGTTTTATAGATATTATATTATTTTGGGGACTATTCCTTCGTTGGTGCCCACTATGTCATTTCAACAGAATACTATGCACGTTTACATTACTAATTTATGGTATTTCCCATTATTGTACAATCTTTTTTAGGATAGCGGTTTGTTTCAGTTGTCAAAGACTCTACACCTTTATGCTCCATCCATTTATAATCTTATTTTTAAATTTTCATTTTTATATACCTCTTGTTTAGTATACCTTTTTCCCTTTTGGAGTAGTGTACTTTGCTTTCGATCATAACCACTTGGGTAAAATTTAATGCAACTTTCGAAAGCTCTTTAATCTTTATTTGCTAATCATATTCATGGATGATATTGACACTGCATGTTCATCTTGATTATATAGAGAAATCGGGGTAATATTTTATATTTTCATTTCACCTTTAGATAAAAAGAACACCTTAATCCATTATGTACAATTACTCAATAAGGTGTATGTGCTTTTGTTAAATGACGTTGACTATAAAAATTACTTTAGGAAATACGACAAAATGCCGTGTAGTGATTTCAGAAAAAATTATAAATGAATACGTGAGTGTATGTCATTAATGAATTAGAAATTAATGTCTTTAATGCAACAATATGTATGTACTAGCATTTTCTATGATACTATTTCATTAGATATACCGTCCAATTTCTTAATAACAGTTATTCACTTTAACAATAAATAAAAAGTTTAAACCAATTTTTCATATTATATTATAATATATGTTTGCTATAACAACACTCCGTTATAACATTCAAAAAATGATCAAAACAAACAAGATTATTGTAGAGAAGTTTAACCTGGTTAAAAAATTATCCAAACAGTAAGACGCCGGGTTAATTAAATGCATGCACTTACTACTTGTTGAAGTGTGTGGGTATTTTATCTAAAAGTTTAAGTTGTTAGAGAGAACACATTTATATTACTTAATGTTTTCAAAACGCGCTCCCATGTACGGGCTTGATTCATTTTCATGAGTCAAGCACGTGAAAATTCTTTTTCGATATTGGGTAGCGGTGAGATTTGAACTTTGGACTCTGCCTGCTTTGATACTATGTTGAAGTGTGTGACCATTTTACTTAATCACTACCTTTGGATGTTATCATGTTACTACGTACGACTATAAGAGAAATCTTCCAATTCCAACAATTGTTTTTGTTCTCATATATGCTGAAGTTATTTTTTCTATTGATGAGTATTGATTAGCTTGGAACATTCTCTCTTTTTTTTTTTCTTTTTTTTTTTTTTGCATAAATTAGCTTGGCATATTCAAATAGCACAAAAAATTCGATCAGTCACATCAAAGACTCCCATTATAGTTCTCTGCTTGCTTTTCTATAGCTGTAATCTCGATTGCTCACCAGATTTTCAAAATTCTTGGTTCTCACTTGTTTTCTTTTATTTGTGTTTTTGTTACATCCTTGACCTAGCTCGAATAAATTGGTAGACAAGAAACTTAGCTGTTATTAGTATCTATCATTCTGATCCATGCATTCTACAACTAGGAAAAAACACCCGCTTTAACCTAAGACAATTAATTACGACTAATATACTTATGCCACGGGTTACCAGATAGTAATTTTGACAATATAATTACTGAAACTCGGATTACGATTAGAAAGAGAACATGAGAGTATGATCTGTTACGATTTGTGCCCACTTTACGATAAAAATAATTCCACTAGATCTCATACTTTATATATTCTCTCTTATTTTCTTTTACTAATCTCATGTGAAAAGATCTTGGAAACAGTTTTTCCGCCCTTCCATAGTAGGGGTAAGACTATGTACATGCTACCCTCCTCATACTTCACTTGTAGGATTACACTAAGTTGTTATTGTTGCTCATGTGAAAAGGATCATATAGCTAAGATATCGTTCTTAACGAATTACTAATTCAAATCCAATCAGTGAATTAAATAACGGGTAAAACAATTCATGTCCTTAAGAAAGAAGAAATATTAAAGATACAAATTAGAAGGATAAACCAATAATCAGAAAGTAAGACAAAGAAGAAAAAGACATTTAGATGGACAAGGAGGAGCAACATAAAATCATTTAGGGATATGGTGGAGGGATGAGATCCTTTCATCCTAGAAACAAATATAAAATTTAAGCGATTTAATTAATAATTAGGACGGTGGATTTCGAATTCTATGTAATTATAAAAAAAAGGAAATTGTATAAACAATGTTTATCAACATATATATGTTGTATTAGCTGAATTGGTCCAATTAAAATGCAGAAAATCTTCAAAGGAATGTGCATGTCGAGAGCGAAGGGGTTGATAGTGATATCGTTCATTGTATGGCCTACATCTAAGAAATTGTCAAAACATTCTAACAAAACTAGCTGGAATATGATATGAATTAACACGGTTGATGGTTGATATTATAAGGAAAATTCTATTTGAACTGGAATTTTTCTATTATTTGGGTCATTATCCAACTCCAAATAGTCGTTTTTATCTCTTACCTATTGTCTTATTTGAAAAAATCAACAAGAAAGTAGAAAAAGTCGAAGTTAGAAATAAAATTAGTACAAATTCAAATTACTCTGAAGTACCTTGATTTCCAATTCCTCTAAGTATTTGTACCTGGATGTGAAAGATATCTACCGATATTTAAGGACTTATCCATACCTTAAGAAAGAAACTTTTATTTAGAAAAAGGAAAAAGAAGCCAGACTTGCCATTAGGGGTGTACAAGCCGAATCAGAAAACCGCACAAAACTGAAAAGTCAAATTAAATCGATTAAAAAATCCGATTAGTTTTGGTTTAATTTGGTATAGTATTGAGTAAAAAAATCTGAACCAAACTGATATATAAATATATAATTTTTATATATACTCTTAAGATTTTATATAGAATTTTCTTTAAAAAATGTCTAGAAATATTTGGGATTCTCTTACGGGGTATAATATTTAATAAGATGTGAAGCGAACAGTAATTATTAACCTTAAATAATGAATGATCAGTTTCTTATCAAGTGTTACTGAAATAATGTGTCAATCTCTTTGTTATTTCATATTCATATGTCAAGATATATTAAATTCTTATATCTTTACGAGTTTGAAGTGGTTATCATTATTTAGGTATCATATTGATTTTTAAGTTTAACTCTTGAAAGTGTAAATACGAAAAATTATTGTATCATGTGTGCAAAAGGCCAAATGCAGATGATGCAATTTTTGATCAGTGGGAAAGATGTGATGATATGGTAACCTCGTGGATATTGAACTCACTCTCTAAGGATTTGGCAGAAAGCCTACAATATGTTAGTGATGACAAGGAACTCTGGAAGGAGTTGGAAGATAGGTATGACCAAACGAATGGAGCAAAGCTATATCAGTTGCAAAAGGAAATTAGTGACTTAATCCAAGGGACTCTCGATGTTACTGGATACTACACTAAAATGAAAAGGTTGTGGGAAGATTTAAACATGCTGAATGCTCATGCTCAATGCAGTTGTCAATGTGTATGTGGAGCTAAGGCGAACATGCAAAAAGCTGAACAGGATAGAAGATTAATTCAGTTCCTCATGGGATTGAATGATGTGTACACAGTAGTGAGGGGAAGCATACTGATGATGAACCCATTGCCTAGCATAGCACAAGCCTTTTCCATTCTCATACAGGGGGAAAAGCAGAGGGAAGTCAAATCTCAGAGTCAAGTCATGGTCGACTCTACTGCACTCAATGTAAGCATAGGAGTGAACTCCTTCAGGACAAATTATAACCAAAACTCTACAGGAACTGGTGGTTTCAGGGGAAATTACAATCCTAACAGACCTAGGCCTTTTTTTGAGTACTGCAAAAGTCCAAGACATACTAAAGACAAGTGTTACAAGCTTCATTGGTACCCACAAGGAATGAATAGGACCAATAACAACTCACAGTACTTGAACAGGTTCAACAAAGGAAAGGTGAATGCCACAGATACATTTGGAGGGCAAAGTGACAGAGTGAACACTGGAGGAAGAGAAGAAGGAATGTTGCATGAACGAGGTCAAAACTTGCACAACCTGACCAAGGAGCAGTATGGCCAACTGTTGAATCTACTGGAAAACTTCCAATCAGGAAATGCAAAGGAGAACTTAGGAAATGCAAACTTGGCTGGTGGAGTTGTTAGCTTTGCAGGTACTGTGACTTGTTGCAATTCTGTTGAGCATAGTGATCACTCATATGATTGTTTTAATCCAAATACTGACTCATGGATTCTGGATTCTGGTGCCACAAACCACATGACTTTCAACAGATCCTTGTTAACCAACACCAAGACCTAAGTCTACCATTTCCTTGTAACCTTACCAAATGGATATAAGGTGAAGGTGACACTCATTGGGGATGTTGTTCTTAGTCCCAAATTCACTTTGAAAAAAGTCCTTTTTGTGCCTAGTTTCAAATACAATCTGATCTCTGTTCATTCCTTGACAATTCAGCTTGACTGTATAGTTGCATTTACCAAATTTGCTTGCTTTATTCTGTAGGCCCCTTCAGTGAAGAGGCCTCTGGAGATTGGTAAAGCAATTGATGGTTTGTACTTTCAGTTTTCAAAACTTTTCACTAGTACTGCTTGTAACTCCTTGTATTGTCCTTCTACCTCACATTACTCACATGTAAATATATCACTTCATCATGATTCACAATTGAATAAAGGAAATGGTCAATCTGTATTCAATGTGTGTGTGAATGGTTTGGACGCGATTGATTCCTTGTGGCACAATCAGTTAGGACATGTACCTTTTGTAAAGATGAGAGGTATCTCAACTTTACCAGTCAAATTTGCTCCAAAACAACCTTTCATGTGTCCCATCTGCCCTATGGCCAAACAAACAAGATTAACTTTCCTCTGAAAAGTTCAGCCTCAACCAAAAAATTTGAGCTGCTACACATTGACTTATGGGGTCCTTATCATGAAAGTACTCATGATGGTCACAAATACTTCATAACCCTTGTAGATGATTATATCAGATCTACCTGGACACACCTCTTAGGCAGCAAAAGCAATGCCCTATATGTGATCAAAGCCTTCTTCATTATGGTAGAAAACCAATTTGGAATTCAGATCAAGTCCATTGGAATTGACAATGGACTGGAATTCACTAGTTCTGAGGCTACTTCATTCTTTCAATCAAAGAGCATTATACACCAGAAAACTTGCCCCTACACACCCCAACAGAATGGGGTGGTAGAAAGGAAACACAAATACTTGCTTGAAACAGCTAGCATTGCTTTTCCAATCCAAATTGCCCCTAAAAAACTGGGGAGAATGTATACTCACCTCAACATACCTGATAAATAGACTGCCTTCATCATCCATAGGTAACAAATGTCCTTATGAACTACTACACAAGAAAAAGCCCAATTACTCCCATCTCGAAGCTTTGGTTGTTTATGCTTCTGCACCACACTGAAAAACCATGAAGATAAGCTTGAACCAAGAGCAACCCCTCATGTCTTTGTGGGATATCCATAAAATTCAAAAGGTTACAAAGTCATAAGCTTGGTCACAAGGAAGATACATGTGTCAAGAGATGTAGTTTTTCATGAGAATGTGTTCCCTTTCCATCTCTCTTTCAATGTCAAAGATATATCTTGTCCTGGAAAGTTTCCTTCTGTCCAAGGGAGTCTTCCTAATGTTTCAGTTTTTCCTTTTGAATTTGATGTTACTCATGAATCCAGACATCACTCCATTGCAGTGTCACCTGAACCTCACCTTAATCCAATGTCACTTGACTATTCACACAACCACAACCAATCTTCACCCACGTCCTTGGACCACAGTGAAAACTTAGAGGTTGAATAACCTCCACATAGCTCCTCTGATCCTATTAGTTCTTCTGAACACCATAGTCCTGCACCATGCAGGCCTGCTAGATTACACAAAACACCTGCTTATTTGAAGGACTATGTATGTTCAACCCGTAATCTGCAACCATGCACATTTAACCAGAACTCAGACACACAATCCACATCCTTCACTGCCTTCTTACCAAATGAACAACCTTTTACCTTCCATGCACTGAATCCTGAGAGTCAGTAGATGGTAAAAATCATCTCACATGAGTGTGAGCCTTGTTCATATGAAGAAGCAGCCTCAAATCCTGCCTGGCAAGCAGCAATGACACAAGAATTCCATGCACTATATGCAAATCACACTTGGGACCTAGTTCCTCTTCCTGATGGAAAGAATGCCATAGGTTGCAAATGGGTGTATAAGATCAAGCATAGGGCAGATGGAAGGATTGAAAGGCTCAAAGCAAATTGGTTGTTAAAGGTTACACTCAACAAGCTGGATAGACTACACTGAAACATTCTCACCAGTGGTAAAGATGACCACTGTGAGAGCTCTTATAGGTACTGCAGTTAAGAAGGGGTGGAAAATGTTCCAACTAGATGTAAACAATGCCTTCCTTCATGGAGATCTACATGAGGAAGTTTACATGGAAGTACCACCTGGTTTAGTCATAGATAAACCAGACTTAGTGTGCAAGCTGAACAAATCTCTATATAGCTTGAAGCAAGCCAGTCGACAGTGGTATGAGAAACTTGCAGAAGGATTATGTTCAAAAGGGTACACTCACTAACTATTGGACTACTCTTTGTTTCACAAGAAGAAGGACAATACTCTGGTGTTTGTAGCAGTCTACGTGGATGATGTTATACTCACAGGAGATGATCTTGATGAAATCAATTCCCTAAAAGAATTCTTGGACCAGACCTTCAAGATCAAAGACTTGGGAATTTTGCACTACTTCCTAGGGCTAGAGGTGTTGTATAAAGAGAATGGGGTACTGATGTCTCAGAGAAAGTTCACTATGGACCTACTGAAGGAGTATGATTGTTTGCACCAACCATCACTGTCATCTCCCCTTGATCCCTCACTCAAATTGAAAGCTGATCAAGGGGTCCTGCTAGAAGATCCCACTCAGTATAGGAAGTTAGTGGGTAAGTTGAACTTCCTCACCAACACAAGGCCTGATATTGCCTTCAGTGTATAGCATCTCAGTCAATACATGCAGAGTCCTAGAGACATTCACTTAAAGGTTGCTTATCATGTGTTAAGATACTTGAAAGGTGACCCAAACCTGGGGATATTTCTTTCCAAGAACACAGATTACAACATCCGTGCTTTTTGCAATTCAGATTGGGCTGCTTGCTCAGAGTCTAGAAGATCTGTCAGTGGTTATCTAATTCTACATGGTGGAAGTCCAGTTAGTTGGAAGTCAAAGAAGCAGTCCACCATAGCCTTATCCTCAGCTGAAGCAGAGTATCGATCAGTTAGAGCAGTGGTTGGTGAACTCGTGTGGTTGGCCAGACTGTTTGAAGAACTATCAGTCCCATTATCTCTCCCAATTCCAATCTTCTGTGACAGTCAAGCAGCTTTACACATAGCCAAGAATCCAGTTTTTCACGAGCGAACCAAGCATATTGAAGTCGACTGTCATTTCGTACGGGACAAACTTCAAGAGAGACTCATCTCATTGCACTATGTTCCTACTTTTGACCAGCTAACTGACATCCTTACTAAAACTCTCACAAGGATCAAGCATTTTACTTTGCTTGACAAGTTGGGCGTGAGTTCCTCCCTTCCAACTTGGGGGGGGGGGGGGGGGGGGGGGGGGGGGTATTGAGCACCGTATGTAATGTATATAATGCATATATATACATTGCGTATACACAACATACACACAATATACTTATTGTGTTAGTTAAGGTAGTTAGTGGCCAGCTCAATGCCAGATGTCATCCTTCTTCTTCTTCTTTCTTCATTGTCTATAAATAGGGACTTGTACAGATGCATTCATTTTTAGTTTTACAGAAAATAAAGTGATCGATGGTTGCTTCGAGAATGTTCTCTCTCAATCTCTCTTGTACAAGTTGAAGCTCACTTCAATGGCTTCCTTCTAGCATTTGACACTCCCATAAGTATATTTAATATATACTATGTTTGTCAGTTTTCAAATTTTTTACTAAACATATAGTACTATTTACTTATAATAAATTTAATAATGTAAGATTGAAATACTATTTAAATAACAAAAAACAAAAAATCCGAAAAAATTGTCAAAATCGAACCAATTTATACCGATATAATTAATTTAATTTGATTTTGATAAAAATCGAACCAACTCGATTCATACGCCCCCTACTTGCCAATTGTACAAGTAACTAAAATACCTGACCTGTGGCCCGAATGGTAAAATGGATCGGGGCAGAAGTGGGTCCCGGGACAACGTGATCCGTTTTGCGGGTTCTTCTCTGCTGCTGCTGATGTTATACAGCGGTAGTAGGTTATTTAATATTTTAATTTTTGGAAAAGGGTGACACGTAAGCAGGGGCCAGAGAACGCTGACCCATGTTTTGGTCGCCGCCTAGCTGTCTTCCAATCACACAAAGCCACTCTGAGCCGATCCTTCAGCTCAAATGGCTCCAACCTACCAAAGCTCCATTATTACTTTTACCGCCATTTGCTGCTGCTACTCATTATGTTTAACACAAGCTTCATTGATTTTTGCATCAAGCTTTAACATCTTTTTTTTTCCATTTTAACATAATCTTCCTAGTAGATGAGTACCTCCTTTTTTTAAATATATTTTTGAAAAAATGACTTAAATTATCCCTATTATTTGCTAAATAGTTTATCGATATTCTCTGTCCACTTATCCATTCAAAAAAAAATACACGACGTTAATTATATTATCAAAATTGCACTCGCGTCTGACGGTAGAATTTGGGGCGTTCAATTTTGTGACGTGACAGTTTGTTACTGGGCCACGTGGTAATCTCACCTGAAACAAAAAATGGGTCTTATTTCGACCCACTTAATCCGACCCAAAGTTTTTTAATGGGTCATAAAATAATACATTAACCCATGATTTCACAAAGATATCCTTACACAAGTTTCGAAAGGTCGCGTGTAGCGCTATCAAACCGCATAAATAATGTATCTCATAGATATTTAAAACTAAAATCTTTTAGAATCTCTTTTAAGCTAGAAAAAAAATCCTTGCAAACTCACGGGTATCCACAGATTTTACTGGACTTCTCGTTTTGCTAGCTTCTTTAATTTCTCCTCGTCCAGGTGAACTATCCAGTGCATGGTAGACTGTGCAAGCTTGAAACACTTACGTTCCCTTGAATCCTCCATAAAGTTGACCAATTTGTCTCTCACATCTTGAACCTTCTCACTATTGCAAGCATTTATAAAGCATGAATATTCTAATTTAAAGGAGAGCGTTAGAGCTCATTTGTAATTTCAGTTGGTGTGAAGATGGAATCATAATAGTAAATCAGACTTTTGCTCCATCAATTTCCCCAAAAACAATCTTGAATATGGATATCTTAGTGAAGTATGGGTCGTTACAATTTAAAAATGGGGTTTTGTCGGATGGGTTAATGTATTTTGTGACCCAGGTAAAAAAATAAGGTCAATTTTTTTGTTTTAGTCGAGATTGCCACGTGGCCCAATAAGAAACTGTCACGTCACTAAATTGAATGTCCACAAATTCTGCCGTTAGTCGCTGGGGAAAATTTGTCAATAGAATTAACGTCGTGCGCTTTTTTGGATGAATAAGTGGACGGAAGACATTCGTAAATTTAATAAACTATAGGGATAGTTTAGATATTTTTCTATTTATTTTTTATAAAAGTATTATTATAATCAGCTTGTATGTACCTTAATTATTTTATTTGAGTACATGTTATTTCTTGTCAACACAAATATTAGATAACTTTGCTTAATAAAATTTAGATGGATAATTTTTTTTTAGCGTTTTTACCTCCACAAGTAGGGATGGCAATTGGGGCGGGGCGAGGCAGGGCAGACAGTAAACAGGGTAGGGCAGGGAAATATGTAAATGGGGCAGGGCAGGCGGGGCAGGGCAAAACTACATTTTTGAAATTTTTTAATGGGGCAGGTTGGTTGTAGGTCAGCCCCTTGCTTACTTTAATGTTCATGTCTTCTTTTTCCTCATTAATTGATATTGAAGTAGCCAGAGGTGTCATAGGCGCAAATTTGGGATAATACCTTTAAAGGATAGTAGACTTTTCTGGAAAATGGGTAAGACAAAGTATTTACTAGGAAATAAAAAAAAAATTAAAAAAAATGAAAATGAATCTAAACAGGGCAGGACTTAATAGGGCAGAGCAGGGCAGGGCAAAATTTTGGAACAAGACTAAATGTGACAGGGCAAGGCGGATCAAAATCTTAGTGGGTCAAAGGTTGCCCTGCCCCACCCTGCCCTGCCCCGCCCCAGTTGCCATCCCTATCCACAAGGAGATTACCCTCCTATATCTGTTTGCTAATGAGGAGAACATGCCAAAGGTAACTTTTATAGGATGCGCACGTCAAAGTTAAGGTCGGTAGTATGTACTAAAAAGTGTTCTTCTTCTCTTGTAGATGTATTTCATGGCAGCGGCTTTTTGGAAATTTATTTCTTTTGCATTATTTGCTATATATTATGGCAACTTTACTTTATTTTTGTTTACAAGAAGCTCTTTAGTCGAGGGTCTATACCCTCTCAAGAAGGGACGAAGCCACATAGGGGACACACCGACCTTATTCTGAATAACTTCATTTCTAATTCTACCTAATTTTGTATGCCCGCACTTCAATCTCAACATCCTTGTTTCAGCCGCCTTTATCTTTTGGACTTGGGATTTATAACTAAGTTCGATCTGACCACCGCTTTATAGAACTTACTTTTAAGTTTTGATGACACGTTCTTATCACACAAACACATCAAAAGTGAGCCTCCGTTTCATCCACCCCACCCTACTACGATGTGTAACATCCTCGTCGATCTCTCTCTTTCCTTGTATAATTGACCCAAGATATTTAGAACTTTCTCTCCTAGGGATGACTTAAGAATCAAGCTTCACGTCTTCGTCCACTACCTGAGTTGCACCACTGAACTTGCACTTCAAGTATTCTATCTTAGTCCTGCTCAACTTGAAACTTTTAAACCCTAAGGTTTGCCTCCAAACCTCTAACCTCTAACCTCTTGTTAAACACCGCATCACATCTCGTCAATCAGTATAATGTCATATGCAAATAACATGCACCACAACGCCTCCCTTTGGAAGTGGCGTGTCAGTGTGCCGATTGCCAAGGAAAATAGAAATGGGACGAGGTTGACCCCTGGTGCAACCCCATCATAACTGGGAAGTGCTCCGAGTCCCTTCCTATTGTCCTCGCTCGAGTCTTAACTCCACCATATATGTCCTTAATAGCACTAATGTATGCAACATAAACACCTCTAGCCTCCAACATCTCCACAGAACCTCCCTTTGGCACTTTATCGTAAGCCTTCTCTAAGTCGTTGAACACCAAATGTAAATCTCTCTTCCTCTTCCTATATTGCTCCATCAACTTTCTAACAAGATGAATAGCTTTTGTAGTCGAACGTCCCATAAATCTGAACTGATTTTAAAAAATAGTCAGAATCCCCCTCAACCCCATCTCCATTACCCAATCCAAAATTTTCATAGTATGTATCAGTAACTTGATGCCCCGGTAATTGAATAGCGAAGTAATAAGTATCAACATAATTGTAGTGTACACTAATGCGAAAGAAAATATACAACACTTTGATGATTTTGAGCATCTTGAAAAAACACTCATGATTTTCATAGCAGTATTTTTGTTGCCACTCGAGTGGTCAAGCAAAACAAGAAATTGATCAATCTTGAGTGTTATTTTCACGATTTACACCATGCTAAAGCCTTGGAAAGCAAACAATTTTGTCACTATGGATATCATGATGACATCTTAAAGGTATTCTTTAGAATACTTCTTATTTGGTTTTTATTTCTTTTTTTTTTTACTTGGCAGTGGCCTTATTTTTTTTTTTTTTCCTCAACTGTAAAAAAGTGTAGCCCAACCTTTAGAAA
Source organism: Nicotiana undulata (assembly GCA_005239495.1). NCBI lineage: Eukaryota > Viridiplantae > Streptophyta > Magnoliopsida > Solanales > Solanaceae > Nicotiana > Nicotiana undulata. Next base: position 19,717 of record ML294485.1, read on the forward strand.
TACTTGTAGTGAAGTTAACCTGATATGCCAACTAGTGAAAAATAGAAATGCTAGTTGGTTGCAACTAAAAATTAACCAAACAGGGAAGCCGTCAGAAAGAGCCGGTAAAGATATTTTAAATAATAAGCGAAAAGACGCGTAATGAAAATGAAAGCATCTCTCGGCTTTCCATTAGTACAACTAATAGTTGTAATGTACCCATAAATAGTGGAAAGAAAATATGCCAGCCTGAAATAGCCTACAGCCTTACCTCAAGGCCCAAACACCCACACTTACTTTCTCTTTCTCTCTCTCTCTCTCTCTCTATCTGGTCTCAAAGTCTCCAACTTGTCAATCATCACACTTTCCTTTTCTAATTTCTTCAGAAATACCAGCTGAATCGGAAAAAATTCCGCCGGTAAAACGCTTCTCCGGCTAAGCTTGCCGGAAATGTGGAACTTCCGTTCTATTTCGTGCCTCCTGCTCCTTTGCTGCTCAGCTGCATTTGTTTCTGCTCAAAGATCTGACAATGCTACCTCTAAATGGCTTACATTGAGCGGTAACTCCTTGCTTTTTTTTCCCCCTCTAGCTCCTTGGGAAATGGCCATTACTAAGTTCGCTTTTGCTGTATGTAGGAATTATGATAAGTTCTTCGGATGCGTTTATTTTTTGTTTAAGCTACTACCAATTTGTTGCGACTGTTGCTGACTTGTTTATATTTCAGTAAAATTATCAACGGAAGTTTACTTTAGCTCTACAGCCACCGAACAAATCGTGAAAAATATATATCTGGAATAGTATAACACACAATTTTGTTGTGATAGTAACAGAATTGTTAAGATGATTTGGTCGTTTGAGGTATTCAACTGTCCAGGCTTTGAGCTGTTTTATACTGGTCATTATTTTGTGAGACTTTCGATCAAAGTTAGTTTAATTAGAGGTCGATCTCAAGCTGTAGTCGAATGCAACTTTTTGATAGAATCTCATCCCTAAATCACTAAACCACGTCCTCCCTAAAGAAAGAAATATAGAATGAAAACTAATGAGAATTTTCCCTGAATATGCCGTGAAATTCCAGATAGGATTGAAAAGCTGAATCAGTTAGCATTCCCTGTTTATTGAAATATTTTGGTAGTTAGTTTTCATTTATTTTCAGAAAATAAGGAATAAGATTGTCTATTTTTCATCCTTGTATTTTGATTAACTCCATCTTTTTTGCTTTGCAGGAGATGCACCAAAAGTCATAGCTCGTGGAGGATTTTCTGGGTTAATGCCTGATTCAAGCTTTAATGCCTATATTTTGGCAAGCGCGATTAGCGTTGCTGATTGGGTTGCTTGGTGTGATGTTCAACTCACGAAAGACGGGGTTGGCATTTGTTTATCTGATATCAGGCTCGACAATTCTTCTGACGTTGATGTTCTCTTCAAAAACAAGCAGAATACCTACTTGGTGAATGGAGTTCCTCAGAAAGGATGGTTTTCTATTGATTTCAACTTCAAGGATTTGGCTCTTGTCAGCTGTAAGTTTAACTCATTGCCTTTTACATCCTTTACTATATGCTTCAGACTTTATGGTGCTGTATACGTGCATGGCTGTTTCGATCAGCATTTAGACCTAATAACGGTTTGGGCAATGGGTTTACAGTCCGAACCCGCCTGTTTTTACTGTAATATGTACTTGATTGAGAGGCTTATCCACTAGTTTTGTTTTACACAATAAACCAATTATTTCAGGGCTTTACTTATTTAGAATTTTAAATGGTGCTTTTTTCTGTCTTTGTTTTCCTTTTATTTGCTAGTCTGAGAAGGTGTTCAGTCACTCCTCTCTTTCTTTATGTGGGTGGATAGCCCAGGTTCTGGTAACATGCCATTATAGTGTATCTGAAGCTATATCCATCTGCATTTATTTGGTTCCAAAACAATTCCAGAATGTTGGAACTGTGTGTTGTATCATTTCTGTATATGCACTTATGCTTCAAAACTTTTTTTCTTGCACAAGAATACAAAGGAAAAGGATTGATGGATGAAAAACTTAGTCTAGGTTCTTATTTCGTGGAATAACTATGATCCTATCTTTCAAAAGTTTGACTCTTTGATGAAGTGCTAATTGGCATTTGGCAGTCTTTCTGCATCATAATGTGTATTATTTGTATGATATAGTCGGTAAAAAATCCCCCCCC
>ML294485.1:23598-54225 GCA_005239495.1 Nicotiana undulata
GGGCAGGGGGGGCATCCAAAGGGTTCGTCAAGATCTTGACTACTCCACTCTTAGCCGTAAACTTTGGGTTTTATGCTCAGTTCTTTCACATGCTACTCCACTCTTAGCTTTCTTGATCATAAAATGATTATCTTTTACTGAAGAAGGTGATCAATATAATTATTCAAAGAAACACTCAGTTGTTGCTGTCTCAAAATTGAAACCTGAACCTATGGTTGGCACTGTATTGCATTTAGTGTTGACGTATATTCTGAGTTTGTTCGAGAGCACTTTGATTCCTTGATCTGCTTTTTTCTGTGGTACTTATCCTGGTTTCCTAATCATGCAGATTGCTTCTCTCACTTGGGCAAGAATGATAAACCTCAAGGTACGCTGTTGATATACATGCTTTTCCACAGACTGATTTATGTTGTTTTATATCGTTAGTTTCCTGAGTTCTACTACCTCCGTTTCAATTTAGATGAGGTAGTTTGACTCGGCAAAGAGTTTAAGAAAAAAAAAAGGAGACTTCTGAAATTTGTGATCTTAAAGGCTTAAGGGGTAAAAGCTTTTGGGGCGCCATAACATTTGTGTGGTTATAAAAGCTTCTCATTAAGGTGTAAAATGGGTAAAATGAAGAGTTTAAAGCTGAATTATTTCTAAATTTAGAAATGTGTCATTTCTTTTGGAACAAACAAAAAAGGAAAGTACCTCATCTAATTTGAAATGGAGGGAGTAATAAGATTCTTTTACTAATCATTTTTGTCTTCTGATCTTAGGGGTCATTTGGTTAACCGCATAATAATAAATAGTAATCTCGTTAACAAAAATACAACATGTACTTAGTAAAATAAAACTCTGCATAACCAAATACGATATATAATGATTTCCAGTATAAAACTCTACATAGCTAATGAATAGGTTTCCAATATTAAACTCACGTTATCAATACAGGCATAATTTGTGTGAAAACCTCTGTCAAGTTTTATGTTACGTGGTACAATGCGGAAAAATAATACATATATTAACAATAGCTGGACAACAGTATGTAAAGACCAAAGTACCCTTATAGTAGGCATGCCCTGCACAAAAAACCCTCTATTGTTATTCAACATATAACAATTTCAAAGTTATTAATTAATGTACTATTAACTGTATGATTATCCATGCATAACTAATTCTCACCAAATGACTGCTTATTGTTTCATCATTTATCAAGTTCTTTTAGAACAATCAATATAGAGACTGATGGATGCTTTATTCCTCTCTTGTTTTCCCTGTTCCTCCTGTTGGCCTGCAGTAAAGCTTCAGATTATTACATCTGAAGGAGCAAGTGGTGACTATCCTGGTTGCACTGATTTAGCATACAGAAAGGCTGCTTCTGATGGTGCAGATGTTCTTGGCTGTCCTGTCCAAATGACTAAAGATGGAGTACCTTTCTGTCTTGGTTCGATAAATCTGATAGACAAGACCACCGCGGCCCAATCGCCATTCAGCAACATTGCTATCACTGTCCCTGAGCTTAAGATAACAAATGGAATACTCACCATCAACCTTACTTGGGCCGAGATTCAAAGCCTGAAGCGTAAGTTGAAGCAACTGTTAATTTGTAGCTAAATTATGTGGTTTATCATGTTTCACTCCTACTATTTCATGCCTCCGTGTCAGTGCGAAGCCATCTGTATCTAACTTTCTATATAAAAGAAAAATGGAAGATTGCATGCCTCTATAATATTTCTCTGCTTGCCCTCAAGTAAGTCGTATCTTTTGCCACGATCACTTCTTTCATTTGGATCTGACTGTTAAAAATTGTTGTAAAATAAGGTGGTTTGTCTTCAGTATTGTGTTTATTATCTCATTCATATTGGGGTCTTCTTTACTTTTATGATTTTTTTGCACAAGTAACACTTTCAGGGATTAGGGAATCTAAGTTTAAGCTATTCCTTTTGTAGCTTGTAATTTGTTTTGAACTGCACATATAAACTCTTAAGAGGGGAGCAATACTGTAGCATTCATTATCCCAGTTCTCCTTCCTCATTAATAATAGCAGTTCTGCTGTATATCGTAATGAATACTGTATTGTTCTGAAATGTGTGAAAGAATTGGAAAAACTGGATTCTTTTTTTGGCTTTATATTTGCTTTGGCTTAGTAATAGCCTATTTCCCACTTTGACATGTTTTATGTCGCACTCTTTTCAGCAAGCACTTTTTGGGACCTTATGTTCTACAACTTGCTAAAGATCTTCATTTCTTATCCGGACATTTCCTCAAATGTTTACTTTTTCTTCCAAGTATTTTCATTGCAAGGTTATGCATTACTAAAGTTGAAAGTTCGAAATACTGTTGCTTCAACACTGCAGTTAAACATGCTCTAATTTCTTGCAGCGGCAATATCAAACCCATGGTCAGACTTTAGATTGTTTAGGAATCCAAAGGCCAGAAATGATGGAAACTTTATGTCGTTAGCGGACTTCTTGACATTTGCCAAAAATGCTACTTCTGTTTCTGGTGTGATGGTCAGCATAGAGGTGAGTTTATTCAGTGATAGTCCCATAGACCTTTATACCAACATTGTTATGCATCAATTAAGTGTAGAATCATAAATGCTTATATCCACTCCTTGTCACTTCTCGTTCTGAGTGGGAGAGAATTCGGTAGCTTCTTATGCTATCACATTTGTGATTGGATGCGGGGAAATAGGCCAAACTTTCCCATGAAAGATTTTGGATGCATCCAAAGGTGTGGCCTAGTCATCAATGAAGTGGGTGGAGAACCATGAGGGTCTCAGGTTCAAATTCTAGCGAAGGCAAAAAACACTAGGTGATTTCTTCACATCTGCCCTAGCCTCGGCAGGCAGATTTGCCCGGTATTTGTGCTGGTGGGAGGTAGCAGATACCTGGTGAAATGGCCGAAGTACGCACAAGCTGGCTTGGACACACCGTCATAAAAAGATGCTTTAGAAAATGGTATGTTTCAAAGGGAAAAGGATTCACTTTGTGACTAGAATTTTGAAGGTTTAATCCTCTGCAGGATACAGAAAGGATCCTAATGTATATCATTCCAGCTACCAAGCATCTCCAATTTTCTGAAATGAAGCAATTTTGATTGCTTGCTCAAACAACCAAGCAGCTGCCTTTCTAGTAGCATTTATGCTTTAAAGGACTAACAGAAATCATAATAATTTTATTTTCATTACTTAATGAAGGTTAATACCCATTAAATATACAAGGAATTATAAAAGAAAAGAGAAACTTTGACATCACAATGAAGTGGAAAGAATAGTAAAAGTAGTAAAATAGCCGCATTTTTTGGTTAATTTGAGAGAAAAATCTAATGTTCATGAATATCATTGTGCAATGAAGGTTTTAACTCCTTGTTCATTATTTTGGAAATATTTTGGCTCCACGCAGAATGCAGCATACCTGGCGAAGCAGGGATTAGGTGTAACTGGTGCTGTTTTGGACGCCTTAAGCAGAGCTGGTTATAATAATCAGACAGCTAAGAAAGTTTTGATCCAGTCAACTGACAGTTCTGTTCTGGAAGAATTTAAGAAAAGTAGTTATGAACTTGTTTATAGAGTTGAGGATGATATCCGTGATGTTGAGAGCTCAACTATATTGGAGATCAAGACCTTTGCAAAATCTGTTCTCATAACTAAGGAATCTGTCTTCCCCAGTGAAGATGCATTTATCATTGCACAAACGAATGTAGTGCAGAAGCTGCAGTCATCAAATCTCACAGTATATGTACAACTCTTCAACAATGAGTTTGTGTCTCAAGCATGGGACTTTTTCTCAGATTCATCTCTTGAGTTAAACAACTATGCTGTTGGAGCTGGCATTGATGGTGTTATTACAGAATACCCTGCCACAGCGGCTAGATACCGAAGTAAGTTATTCATATTGCTTATTATTTCTCATACAGTGGTCCAATCCCAACCCCTAGTCGCCCCTTTCCCTTTTCTTCCTCTTTTAGTTTCTAGATTCATCATCCTGACTCTGCACAAAGATCATTTACTATAATGAATCTCTGGTGCAATCTGCTGTATTTGTGCATATTTACCAGAGCTTTTGCTTGGTCATATCCGTTAAGTTGTGTGTACGAAATGCAAAATTACTAGATATCCTCAATTCTGACATATACGAATTGTTTGGAATGTACAGGGAACCGTTGTTTAGGGTTCAAAGACTTGCCACCATATATGAGCCCTGTACAACCTGGGAGTCTCCTAGGACTCATGGCAACTCAGTTTTTGCCACCAGCTGAAGCTCCGAACCCGGTACTCACTGAAAGTGATGTGGTTGAGCCACCTCTTCCACCTGTGGCAAAGATAAACCCATCTAATGACAATGGGTCAGCTATTGCTCCCACTCCTCCGAATGGCCAATCCTCCGTCGTTGCTAGCATTCTCATGAGCTCTGCTGCAATTCTTCTTGCAACTATTATGGTAGTTTGATGACCCTTTCTGCCGTGGTGCCACCATTTTGTACAATTTGTTTCGCCATCTTACTGAACAAACTTCTGGTAGGTATGGAGTCACACATGATGGGTAGTCTCCGGTCAGCTCATATAACACGTGATTGTTCCTTGTATTTTCCACGTACCAAATTTTCAGCTTTTGTCTATTCTTTTCATTCTTCCTTGTTTCTATTTTTCATCCGTCTTTTTTCCTTTTCCTTTTTTCATTTTGGGTCAGATTGAGTGGGTGTTTCGGGTTATTGCCTATTTATTGTAAGAATTCTGTATTGAACATAAGCAATGATCAAAAGTAGTACTAGTTACAAATGTTATTTTAGTTATATGATCTTTATCGTCGGAGATCAGTAAAAAAAATAACACACAAGATATTTGTAGGATTATCTTCCTCAATTTTTACGTTAAGTGGGCATACGAGATCATCCTCGTTATTTTGATCCATCCATGTCTCCAACATTTACTTGCACTGTGCAAATAAATGTTACGGACCTATTGACTAATGATGTCGATTAGCAAATGTCTCTTTGAAGAGAGAAGAGGCTTGGTAAAAGTTGGGTTGTTGTGTGTTACAACTTCAGTGATAAAAAAACTTTGCAAGTAGAACCAAGAACACTAAAGAGCAACATTCACAAATTTATGGTACAATTAATTGAGAACGAGGTGTCCCTGAATTTTCTTTTTCCTTTAGGCAGTGTCTATTTCCATTGGCAATTGGAGATTCCACTGATGATTGCGTACTACTTACACCGTTCAAAAAAGAAAGTATGCAAATTCCTGATGGAAGACGAACAATTAAAACCAAATCAAAATGTCAGTGCCCAAGAATGTGAAAAAAACACGGAAATCATCATCATAAACCAGTGCAGAAGTCCGACAAAGAGGTTAAATGGCATAACTGAATATACCAGCTTCTTCCCTTCCAGCTTGAGTTCACAAAACAGTGAAGCATACACCATACTTATTCTGCATCAATGCTCAGTCAAAGCAATCCCATGAATATTACACCTTGAAAGAATTAGGCCCAGCATAGGTTCATCGACTTAATATGGGCACAAATCCTCCAGAATGATGTAGAGGTTGAGCATTCTGAGGGGAGTTGCCTGCCGATTGAACCCTCCCAGTAGTTCAGGAATACAACACGGAGTTTCAAAAGGTAGAAGTGGTGGTGGAGAAGAATGATCAGCATTTGGATGTTGATTAATTGCTCATACATAGCTGCTTCAACCTAAGCTTGATCATATTTACCTTGCACCCTAGACCATCACCAGGTTGGGTGTCTTCTTGTGATAGGTTCATCCGTACCTGCAGTAATTTGGAAAAACAGGGCCTTAGCACACTAGACCTAATGTGAGGGCACTCTGCAGGTAACATGCGGGAACTGTACTAGTTTACCACCCATATACACCTTTAATAAGCGATTACTTTAAACAGAAGATCTACACATATTTGATCAAGGCAACTCACATCCAACGAAAAAACTTGGCTGAACCCCGCACTATGAAACAGTACAACACTTTAACAACCTTATACTTACCAGAAAGTCTATCAACCCGAAATCCAGAAACAAATATCATCCTCAAGTTCAATCACATACTTGTGAATGGGTGATGTGTTGACTGACAATTGGATTGCGAACCTAGACTGGATCATAGAACAACGTTCTAAGAAACGGGGCAAGCCATTATATGAATTCTCCACTTCAAAATCCACTACCTTAACATGTATTTCTGGCCATAAGTACGCTTTACTTGGTAGAGATCATGTGGTGAGGTTCACACCCTCCACCAGCAGATCACAAACAACAAAGCCAGCTATATCTTTGTTGCAATAGGCTGAGGCGTCAGGATGTAATTTCACAAAGTTAAAGGAGACGACACTGCACATACAAAGATTTTCTGACCAAAATGCAATGTTTCAGGGTTGAGAATAACCTTAGAAAGATATCAGTTAGAATTTTAGACACCGACTGATGCAACAAAGGAGAAAGAATCAAGGATAATACAACAGGGAGAAGGAAAGAATTCAAAGCCAAGATAAGAACAATGATGATGTCAGGGAGGGATGCTCAGCCAAACGTATTGATGGTTAGCAGCATTAGTCACTTGGGTTGCATAAGAAGTACTGTATGCAAGTTGCTCGGTGGATGAATCCTGACTTCAATCAGATGCTTCATGGGTTGCAAACTTGCAATTGAGTAAAACATGTGTTTTGGAAAAGTTATTGCTTATACAAGACTAATCTCCATTTAAGTTACGAGCTTTGATTTCCAGACAGATTCTCTGAACAAATCCCTGATTGTTCATAAAGCAAATAGAAGGTCGAGTCAAAGTCAAGTACTCTCACTTAGCTGCTGGATCAAAAATAGAGCAGAATGCCCCACATCATTATGGAAGAACATCTAAGAAAGAGACAATTAGAATTATCAAAGGCAACATTGAGCAAAATACCCTTTTTTATAAGGTAGCGTTTTATTAATAAAAAGTATTAAGCCGGTACAGTTATACTGGGTAGTTGTTGTTGTACTAAGCTGGTACAGCATAAATCACAAAATAGCCGGACTTGTTCTGCATCACATGCTCATAGATTTTAACTAGACCAGGTCATTCATGTTACAAACCAGATCCCCATTCATCCAATAGTACAGATTTTGAATAATTATATGTAACAATAAAATGAATGTTGAGCTAAATATTATCAGTCCCTTATTTCAATTTATTATATTTCTTTTTTCCGTAGGCAGTAATCTCATTTCTTATATTGTTTCATCTAATTAGAGTAACAAGATAATTCATTCATTGTTAGCATAAGTCCCACATAAATTGTTATTACTGCGTTATAAGATTAGTTTAATAAATTTCAGGACCATTAAATTCCACAGATACTACATAAAACAAAAAAGTTCCGGAGACTATGTTTTGAACAATCAACAAGAGAAAAATGATAAAATACTCTCAGGGAAATGGTTACCAGTAAATAAAGAGTTAAACATCAATCTCTATTGTATTATAAGCAACTGGAGCTGAAAAGAGGTAAAACTACTTAAAGTAAATCGTAGCAACTCCAGAAGAAAAACACAAAGGGAGGAGCCTTGAAAGTAAACTATGTGGAATAGGGAAGCAAAAATTTAGCTACAGGAAGGAAGTTTAGACAGATTTGAGGACTAGAATTAGGAGTGTAACAGACATGCATTATTGCCGCAGACAGAGTAGTTTAAGTGTTTAACACATTAATAATTGATTTAGTTCAGGCAGCTAGGTGCTTGTCTTCAAATGTGTTATGAACATGTCCTTTACCAATTATATTATTGGGCTGGTATTTGGGCCAGTTGTTAAAATGAGGAAATACCAATATGTGATGTGGGATCCGGGTTGAGAAATCCATTAAAATATTAAAGTGCTGAACTAAATGGGGGAGATATAAATAGCAGGAGTGTGTGTAGTTGTTAGGCTAAGCTAGAACTTGGTCTTTTCTTTTCATTAGCTATTTTGTAATAGCAGTCTGGAACCTCCCTTTTCTTATTTTTCATTTTTTTGTTCCATGAATCAGTTGTAATTCCACAGTTTGGTTGAATATCAGATTATATGTTCCTTTGGTAAATATGGATCCGCTACAAAATGTTAGAAGTTTTTTCGAGTTTTAGAATTGTAGTAAGTGACCTTTACCTATCATGATCGTAGATCATCTCCAAGAGAAGCAGTTTCAAGTACCTTGGGTCGGTTGGGTCGGTTATCCAGGGGTATGGGGAGATCGGAGATTGACGATAATGTCACACACCGTATAGGGGCGGGGTGGATGAAATGGAGGTTAGCATCTGGAGCCCTGTGTGACAAGAAAGTACCACCGCTACTCAAAGGTAAGTTTTATAGAGCGGTGGTTAGACCGGCCATGTTCTATGGGGCTGAGTGTTGGCCAGTTAAGAACTCACATATCCAAAAGATGAAAGTAGCAGAAATGAGGATGTTGAGGTGGATGTGCGGGCACACTAGACTGCAGAGGATTAGGAATGAAGATATTCGGAGAAGGAAGGAGTGGCTTCTATTGATGACAAGATGCGGGAAGCGAGGCTAAGATGGTTCAGGCACGTACAGAGGAGGAGCTTGGCTGCCCCAGTAAGGAGGTGCGAGCGGTTGGCGTTGGTGGGCAAAAGGAGAGGTAGAGGGCGGCCTAAGAAGTATTGGGGAGAGGTGACCCGGTGGGATATGACGAGGCTTCAGATCTCTGAGGACATGACACTCGATAGGAAGTTGTGGAGGTCGAGCATTAAGGTTGTGGGTTAGGAGGTAGTTGAGCATATTTTAGTCTACCAGTGTGACAATAGGCTAATAGGATTTAGTCTTAGACTGCTAGTGGTCAGAGTTGTGTTTACACTACTCTTCCGTTTTCATAGTGTCGGGCCTTATCTACTGGTTATTATTTCTGCTTTCCATATGTTCACTAGTTGTTGTGATGTTATTATTATTTCCATGGTTTTTTGTCGATGGTATTGATATATTGTCTCTTTTCGTCTTCTTGAGCCGAGGGTCTACCGTAAACAGTTCCTCTATCCCAGCGGGGCTGGGATAGAGGTAAAGTCTGGGTATACACTACCCTCTCCAGAACCCACTTATAGGATTTTACTGGGCCATCGTTGTTGTTGTTGTTGACCTTTACCTATCATGGGTTGTTATTACTTTTCTTTTTCATCTTTGGTGCTAACCTACATGCTATATAACTCTACATTCAAAATTAGCTTCTTTCTTTATAACTGTTTGATTTCATAATGTATTTAACGGTAGACCAAGTATGGGCAGTGAAATGGAAATAGCTCAGTGGTTAATATCATCCCTAAGCTGTTAGAAAAGAATGTCACCTGCATATATTTGATGTTAAACTATAGGAATCCTTATGCTGGAAAAGGAACTTGTGATATAGGGTATTGAAAGGCTATGACTTTGTAGTTGTCAAAATTGGGAAATCAACATATAAACTACAGATACAAATTTAAGCTAAAATAATAGACATTTGGTTTCACCCCTAGAGATATCAAGCTAAAATTAGACAAGTGGAGCAAAAATGAATGAGAAATCGGAAAATCTAGCAACAAAATTAGCAATCAACCTTACCATTAAATCAAGAGAGAGTGAGTTATTTGCCATACTTCTTTCTCAAACGGTCCTTGACAAAGTCGTTCCTAGCCTTAGTTCGAGCTTGTTGAGGGGCTATATTAATATAAGAATAGTGTACCCCAAAAGCAAAGAGAGCAGCACCACCAACAAAGCACGCCACTGTCGCACCAAACTTTGCAGGTGATGAAGGGTAGCAGAATACCATCTAGGGCGGCTCTAGGGTAAGGCAAGTGAAGCTCTTACACAAGACGGAGATCTGGGAGAAGAAGTGACGATTCTTCATTCTTTGCTGTGTCGGACCCGGGTTCATTGGGCTTTTCGGGTAGGCCCGACAACCCAAAGTTGGTCTGGATCATGACAAGCCCAGCCCAGTTTTTACAACTGCTATTCTGTTTTTCTTTTCTTTTCCGGGGAGTGCGGAGTTCGAATCTTCTTTGACTAAAAGTTACCAAAATTCTTTGCCTGGATTCTTTTGTTTCCTTCTGCTTTCAGTGTTATCGAAAGCTTCATAGAGTTGCAACTTTGGTAACTGTGAAATTGTTATCCATATAGTTTCAAATTAAAGATATTTGTAATTTCTAACAGGACATAAATAACAACGTGCCTTTTTAATCCCCTTATTCAGTTTTTTGTGGTTATAAATCGTGAAAACCTCAATTGTTGCCAGAAATGGCCTAAAGTTTAGAGTAAAATTCTCAAATGAGGTAGAATTTAAAGCTTGTGGGTTCGAGATTCTAATTTGTTTATGTTATTGAGTTCTAAATTAACAATTTATACATATATTCAATGAAATTTTAAGACAAATACACGGTTTGGTCAAAAGTTACTAGGTTCGACCGAACCCGCAAGCTCTATGATAGCTCCGCCCCTGCTTTTACCAATCTTGTCGATCATCTGGCTACAGCAAAAATGTTCAAAAGCTGAAAGCGAAAGAAGAACCTAATACTCATTTTCTCTCACAAAACATTTGCGTTGTTCAGGAAAATAACAGGGGAGTTCTTAGCAGAATGCAAATGCTCATACTACACACATGCAATAGCCAACAAACTAGATTCTCTCCCAATTCGTTTATGGCAAATTCAGGAACATGGTGGTTACTACTTACAAGTTAGATAAAGTTGTTAGCAGACATTAATAAATTAAAAAAATTATGTTTCTACAGCATATACACTCGTCCATCTCAATCAATTCTTTGCTCTTTCAAATAATCTGAACAGAGTTATATGCCACTCTACTGCAATTAGTATTCGTTGATCAGCTCATATTAGAAAAACAGAAAGAAAGAAAAATTGTATGATTCGTAAAACAATGACCCATATACTACAGCATTTACGGTTCTCCAGAGCAGGTTTGTTGGTCTCATTCCAAGTTTATATTGTTCTTCAACATAGTTTTTGAAAATTATATAAGTTGTCTCATGCACGCAGTTGGTGTCTTATAAAGTTCTCCTGAAGCAGTAGGTGTAGGGGGAAATTTATGCAGTTCTCCTGAGAAAAGAGGTCCTATCGCTTCAAGTTCTGCAATTTCTTTCACAACTTGAGCTTTATCAGCCTCGAATTGTTCATCTTCTGCAAACAAACAATACTCTGTAATTATATATACCATTCCGCAACATAGATGATATCAGTCAAGATATTGGTTGGTGAAGCAAATTTACTACCTTTTTCAATTCTGAAGCTTCCAAAGAAGCGCAAAAGCTTGGTTCTATTGGCCACGAGTATGTTGACAATGTCAGAAGGTTTATTTCTATTGGCAACAAAAAGCTGTCACCAAAATATAAAGACAAGCACAAAGAAGTGAATAGGAGTCATACATGAGCACTAGATAAGTTAATAATCAAATGCATGAAGTGTAACCTTAAACACGTGGAATGCATCCAGCTGAATGTTCTTACTAGACTCCTGAAACATGGAAAGACCCACCAACAAAGTTAAAGAACAGTGAGTAAATATAACAAGGTCAAGCAAATGCGTCAAATCAATGTAATGAAATAGTAACACTTGCCACTTGCAAAAAATCTTCCAAACGGACATGAACTAGACAAATGAAGAGTTAATCTCATGATAGAAACCTATAACAAATACACCTTTTGTATGATTTATATCAACTAAGAGGATTTGCTTTCGTCACAGGGAAGTGTACTCCCTTAATATCAGTTTTAATCTTCTAACACATGAATCAAATGATTAAAGGAAGTTATTCTATCATTATATGTATTGTTACCCAGAAAATTCGCATGATGTTGCGATTGTTCTGAGGGAAAATAACTACAACTTGTGGCAAGTAGGTATAGTGACATACCCTCAAAAGATTCATCAAAATCCTTAAATTATCCTTTGAGCTAACATAACGTGTCATCACGGGAGAATTTGAGCGATCAAGTAAAATATCTCCCAAAAGCTGAAAAAATCGATAAAGTGTGGGTCAGTCGAGTGATTTATTTATAAGCATATTAAAACCTTTACCTTGATAAAATATAGCAGCACAATTACTTAATGGGTACAAAGTAAAAAAAGAAAATTTCTGAAACTCTAGCTAAACCAACATCAGATCAAAATTGACTGTTTAAAACGAGAATACGACTAAAAGGTCTTGATATCTATTTTACCTTGATAGCTTGTCTTCTGGTAATGTAGTTTGCTGATTCCAAAAGCTTTGCATTAAACTCGGTAAAGAACTATAACAAAAAAAATGGATAACATGTTACACTAGCATGTTGTAGAATGAAGTTGGCACTAATGAAGGTTAGAAACATAAAGAAAACCATACAAGTGAAAAATGAGGATCATAACATACCCAATCATAATTTTCAAAGAGAAATTCAGCAACCGTGGACTTATGCCTGGTCATAAGCTCCTGCAGTAAGTTGCAAAGAAAACAAAGATTCAAATTTGAGTAATGGTACGAATATTCAGTGGTTGGCGGCAATACTTCATTGCTAACAGAAATAAACAGTGAAAATTTTGCTATCATACAACTGGTGAAAAAAGACACCAATATGGTCTTTTTTGTTTTTCGGGCAATGTTTTAAGTCTATTTTACTTTCAAGAAAGTATGTGAATTCTCCATAAATTATAAAGCTATCTCATCTAAAAGTTAACTTGTGAGAAAGGAGAAATTAATTATTTTAATAATTCTCTTCAAGATGCCACAACTCCATTGTCATGTTGATCATTGTTACCTCGTCAAGAAATTTAAGAAGTTAGGAACACTGGAGCTTTTTTGTATTTATATATACGAAAAAATAACACTTTGAAAGATGTAGCTATTTCAAAATATTCACATAACTTCATCATAAAAAAGCACAAAGATGAAATAAATTAGGTGCACATCAATACACTACAAGCACATATACTTTCACACTAAACAGCTAATGAAGAATTGCATTCCCTAAACACCAAAGAAAAAAGAGCTTGTACGCAGGTCTTTTCTGCCAATTCGTTAACAAAATTTTATTACTTGATTAAAAAAAAAAAAAAGACCAAAATTAATACTCCCTCTGTTTAAAATAAAATGAACCTATTACTATTTGAGGAGTCAAACAAGGTTCATTTTACCACATTCTTTCAAATAATTTTTAAATATTTTTAGTTGTTAGCTATTATGATTTATAGTACTTTTTATTTAGTTTCTAAATATGTAAACTTTATCTCAAAAAACTTAAAAATTTTAAGTTCGAACTCAGACCGAAATTAGTCAATTTGACCCTCGTATTCTGAAAATGTTCAAATAAATTAAAACGTAGGGAGTATAATATTCTTAGCAGATCATGCACCAATGTTTAGCATCAGGTAGATCTGTAGAGAAGTACACTACAATAGGACCAAATATCATTAAAAAATAAGAGATTAATGGAACATGATGAGAGAGAGAAATAATAACCTTAAAGGTCGCTGTAGCATCTGCAGCGACATCAAATTCTGGGATTTGCATATAGTCAAAGAACTTTTTCATATGCTCCGATCTCAGCACATATCTGCAAATATTTTGACAAATTATGGGAAACTACCCATAGACACGGATAAAGCAAACAATATAAAATCAATTAGAGAACAATAGCACATATTGAAAGAAAAGAAAGAAGTGCAAGTTGTTGGAAACAAAAAGGAAAGAACCATGTATTCATTGGAAGTAACTAGGAACCTTGGAGTAATTAAAGACACAAAACAAAGCTAGTGATCAGAACAACTTTCAATTAAGATACCCGTAGTGTTTCCAAAGCTGCTAACCTTGCAACAACTTGATGTCGAATGCACTCTCTCAACATTGCTCCATAATGCAAAGCAAGACTAGGATCGTCATACCTATAACAACTACAGTTAGAAAAAGAGTTTTCTTCTCCGTATTCAACTTCTTTCCCTAACATGTACCGTGATTGAATAAGCTTAACTATAAACATTAAGATGATTCTCATAGATATACTAGGGTGACAAATAAAACCTTCAGTAAGGGAGACCATGCACTAACTAAAGGTACTAAGTAGATATATATAATATATTCAAAATGTTTACTAACTAAAGGTACTAAGTAGATATATATAATATATTCAAAATGTTTTACTTTCGACAGCAGATCGTGCTTCAGTTAAAGATCAGGAGGAAGAGAGGCTTAGTTAGATAAAACAAAATCCTACAAACTTGGAAAAGAAAAAGAAGAAACAATTAGGATTAACTTACCCAGATACCAAATGATCCATAAGGTCCGGATTTGCTTCCAAGTAATCAGAAGCAATCAAACGTGAATTAACTGGTTGTCTTTGCAAATTCGCAACAATTCGCGTTGCATCTTTACGGGCCTAAGGAAAGAATTATCATTTCCGTGACATGTCCCAGCAAGAGAACAAGGTAAAACGTCCTTTAACTAGAAACAATGGATAGCGGAAAGTCTAGAGTGTCTTAAAAAAGGGAGCAAATTATAGAGTAGTAAGATCTTGAAGCTTAGCTCGTAAAAGTATTAGTTGTAAAACATACTCACCTCCAAGTTCAATTTAGGAAGACAAAGGATGATGAGACGCAGTGTATTATCTCGAAAAAGTTCCTGAGTCAGTTGCGCACAAGCTTCAGCAGCAGGTTCACATTCATTACTCCCATACAAGATTGATTTCATCTCATGTAAAAGAGAATCCAATTCTTGCATCTGAAAAGCATTATGTATTATCAGAGACACAAAAATCTTAATTTTATGAGATAGCATGCAGTTGAAGGTTCTAACACAACTCATCTGCACCTCTAACAAAGATTTAAATGGACGAACCAGTTCCCCCGCTAAAAAGAGAACACAAACGAAAACGTTTATATGAGACAAACTACTTTACTGAAAGGATGTTAGAAATGAACTTTAATATTGTTCTATTTTCACAAACCCAAGATTATCCTCCAATCACTCTCTGGTAATCTTCATATAATGTTATAATACTTGTAGGCATGGAGCCTTTGGATTTAGCATTCGAATTTAAAATTCTTTTATATTTAATCTCAACCAAGCTCTGAAAATACTTTTAATTATCCCCAGAAATATTGACTTGACAAATAAAGCACTAAATAAAATTAGACATATTAAGAGGTCCTGACAAAATCGAACTTTTTGAAAAAGATAATCTAAAATGCACCCAATCCAACTTTTCCCTCCCGGGTTACATTTTGTCTGAAACTATAAAGAAAATAAAGAATTAACGTAGCTATGTTTAAAACAAAAATAATTATTTGTATTTGAATGACGGTTGTGTCTGACCCAACTGGGGCACACCTCTACCAAACAAGAATACAGGCGACAAACAAATTGCAATTCCCCATGCCCCACCAAATAAAATTCTAATGAAAAAAAATAAATGCATTTTTGAAGCAAAGCATGTAACTTTCACGTACCTTGTCGAAATGATTAGGATCAATATTGTCGTCAAAGGAATCAAGGGCAGCCATCAGGAATGTGGATCGGCGAACAACATCAACAGGAGTCTTAGGCGGCTTAGTTTTGGATTTGAAGATGGATTTAACGCCGGTAGAACGCAACGCTTTAGTAAATAGCTTCTTCAAATTAGTTGAAGATCGTTTTAACGCCTTGTGAGATCCTTTTTCCCTTTTCTCTAATCCTGGGGTTTTATCGGCGGCGATTTGACTCGCCAACATCGGCATTATATTGTAATTCACAGATGATGAGGAATGATTGGTTTGAATGCAGAGAAGCCCAAGATTTCACCTTTTTGTAGATTGGTGATGCCAAGGCCATTCACTCAAACCTAATGCGTGAATAAAGAAGATTGCTTTTCCTAGTATTGTAAATTTTGGAAAACATCATCCAAGAGGAAAAGGAAAAAGAAAAAGGATAAGTCAGTACTTATTTTGGAAAAGATACGAAAATCAGAATATCAGAGAATTTGGGATTATGTGGGATTCCACATTGGACGTCAGCCACCGGAAAATTTCACCACCCTCCTCCGATAAATTTGTACTTCTGCATATATACGATAGAGTATATTGCTTTCTGCAACTTTTCTTTTTCCGTTTTTGCCTTTTCTCTTTAATAAAATATTGCTATTTTTTTTTCTCTCTCTCTAGAATATTGCTACTTTTTTCTACATGCCAATAAAATTAGTATACGTCAAAAATGAGAATAACAGATTCAACGTTCTCCGTTAATTTTTTCCCCTTTTTTTGGGAATTGCGTAGTTACTAGAAAATTACGATTCGGATTATGGTCTTTTAGCCTTGTATAGTTTCAATTGACTTTCTTTCCGACTTTGAATTCATATTGTGTGTTTATTTATATTAAATTATACATTATATTAAAGGTGTCCAACGGGTGGGCCGGGCCGGGCTGAGTAGGATTTTTCTTGAACCGGACGGGTAGGGGTTACGGGCTGGTTCCGATTTACTCTTAACGGGTTTAACAGGTTCGGGTTAATCCGGGTAAAAACTAAACCGTATGGGTTAGGGGTTTAAGGGGCCGGGCTGGGCCGGTTTACAATTTTATTTTATTTTTAAAAGTTTTTGTACACGTATTGTAATTTATATAAAATATAAAGTAAAATATATAAAGATAACAATGATTATGGAAAAAATTGTACTTATAAATTGCACGTGCAACATGTATTTCAAAATTCATTTCTAAGTTTACAACATACAACTTACAAGTTACAACCAAGTACTAAATTTGACAAGTACTAAATTCAAAGGTTTTGCATTGCCCTTGTAAGTTCTTCATAATCAATATGAACTGATTGTCCTTCTTCTGGAGTGTTAAGTTCAGATGGGTTACCATGTGTTAATATATCTCCAAGTTTCTCGTCTTCTGGGCTATCAACATCTTCACGTCCTTCATTTCTTCGTTCCGATCTAATCCAATCTCTGAAACATACTAAAACTTCCAAAGCATTGCTTCCAATGAGTGACGGGTGTCTCCTAGTTGTTGTCTTGCTTGACTAAATGTACTCTCTGATGCAACAGTTGAAATTGGCACATTCAGCACGTCCCGAGCCATAGCGGGAAGAACATGAAATTGTTTTTCATTCTCACGCCACCATCCCAACGCTAAAAATTCCTTTGTGCGAATCTCCTTTTGCTTCTGCAAGTAGAATTGAAATTCATCAATGTTCCTGCTACTGGTTTGAGTTGTAGCAAATGTGGAAAAAATATTAAAACTATCAACTATTTCATCATCATACAAAGTGGTAGAACTTGAAGAAGTGGTACACTGCATAGTGGGAACATTGGCTACATTAAGAGCAACATCATCAACTATATTTGCATAATAATTATATAATTTTTGTAAATTACCATTTAAATTGTTCATACAAGTAAAAATATTTGGGGTTTCAGTTGGTCCAATCTCCATGTAAGTATATAAAACATTGATTAATTGGTGACAATCAGCCATCTTAATAAAAGGATTTACAACAGCGCCAATTAAGTAAATCTGAGGAATTGAAAATAAATATTTTTTGAATTTGTCTTGCATTTCTTCAATAACAGCCTTATATTTTTCTTTCTTCTTAAATTCAAAGAGTAGAAAAGCAATTTCAGCTATATGTACTACAACCATTGTAACAGTAGGGTAATATGCTCCAGAAAACTCAACAGTAGCTATATAAAATTTATGTAACAATTGAATAACATCATTAATGACCTCCCAAGTAGCAGGTGTTAACATAAGGTTTCTATCAGTACAATGCGCATTTAGCAACTTCAGTTATTGGAAATCTATATTTGTAGCAACATTTTAAAAATATGTAAGTATAATTCCACCTAGTAACAATTTCGTCTTGCATGAATCTTGGTTTAAGATTATACTCGGTACACTTATTCTTAAATTCCCTAATTCTAGATTGTCTGTTATTTCCTTGAATAAGACCAACTGCTCTTCTAACATGAATAATCTCAGTTGAAAATAAATCAAGGCCACTTTTAACAATTAAATTATAAATGTGACATGCACACCTAACATGAAAAATTTCTTCAAGTGGCGGTTGCAAATGCATTTTTAATAATGAAATTGCGGCAGTATTGTTAGAAGCATTATCAAAAGACATACACAATACTTTTTGGTTAAGATTATAAAATTGAACAACTTCGCAAATAGTACTACTTATAAAAACAACAATATGACTCTGATCTTCATCATATTTAAAAGCGATAATACGTTTAAAAGTTCCCGGTATTCCATTCATCCGGACGCCGCAAAGATGTACCAGGACTTGCGGCAGCATTATTGGTGGCGTAGAATGAAGAAGGATATTGTGGCTTATGTAGCTCGGTGCTTGAATTGTCAGCAGGTTAAGTATGAGCACCAGAGACCCGGTGGTTTGATGCAGCAGATTCAGCTTCCCGAGTGGAAGTGGGAGAGTATCACGATGGATTTTGTAGTTGGACTTCCACGGACTCCGAGGATGGTTGATGCCGTATGGGTTGTTGTGGATAGGCTAACCAAGTCAGCACATTTCATTCCTGTGTCATATTCAGCGGAGAAGTTGGCAAAGATCTACATGAGAGAGATTGTCAGATTGCACGGTGTGCCCTTATCTATCATATCAGACCGAGGTACTCATTTTACCTCCCATTTCTGGAGTGTATTTCAGAGAGAGTTGGGCACTCATATCGACTTGAGCACAACATTTCATCCTCAGACGGACAGACAGTCCGAGCGCACTATTCAGATTTTGGAGGATATGTTGCGAGCTTGTGTTATTGATTTTGGTGGAACATGGGATCAATTCTTGCCTTTAGCATAGTTTGCCTATAACAACAATTATCAGTCGAGCATTCAGATGGCTCCGTATGAAGCATTGTATGGTAGGCGGTGTCGGTCTCCAGTTGGATGGTTCGAGCCCGGAGAGGCTAGGTTATTGGGTTCTGAGTTAGTCCAGGATGCCTTGGATAAAGTGAATATTATTCAGGATAGGCTTTGTACAACTCAGTCCAGGTAAAAGAGTTATGCAGATCGTAGAGTTCGAGATTTGGTTTTCATGGTAGGAGACCAGGTGTTCCTTCGAGTGTCGCCTATGAAGGGCGTGATGAGATTCGGAAAGAAGGGCAAGTTGAGCCCTAGGTACATTGGTCCCTTTGAGATTTTGGACAAGGTAGGAGAGGTGGCCTACAGACTTTCCTTGCCACCGCATTTATCAGCAGTGCATCCAGTGTTTCATGTATCTATGCTCCGGAGGTACATTGCAGATCCTGCTCATGTTCTTGACTTCAGCGGTGTCCATTTGGACAAGGATTTGGCTTATGAGGAGGAGACGATAACTATATTAGCTAGGCAAGTTCGTCAGTTGAGATCGAAGAGTTATCCTTCGGTTCGTATTCATTGGAGAGGTCAGCCTGCCGAGGCAGCTACTTGGGAGTCCGAGTCCGATATGAGGAGTCGTTATCCCCATCTTTTCTCAGACTCAGGTACTTTTCTATGTCCGTTCGAGGACGAACGTTTGTTTTAGAGGTGGAGATTGTGATGACCCAAAAGGTCATCCTAAGTAATGTTAGCTAAGTCTATGTTCCGAGGCCCTAAAAGCCTCCGTTAGTCTCACCTCGATATGCGTGCGCAGCCCGCGCGTGTAGCCGGGAAGTCTGTATGTTGAAATTTGATGAAAATGGAATTTTATGATAATTAAATGAATAAAGTTGACTTTGGTCAATATTTTTGGTAAACGAACCCGGACCTGTGATTTGACGGTCCCGGAGGGTCCGTAGGAAAATATGGGACTTGGGCGTATGCCCGGAATTGAATTCCGAGGTCCCAAGCCCGAGAAATGAATTTTTAAAGAAAATTATTTTCTGAAAATAATAAAGGATTTTGAAAATGAATAATTATGTGAAAACCGTGTTACCGGGCCCGTATTATGGTTCCGGAGCCCGGAACAGGTTTATTATATGTTATTTGTCTTATCTGTGAAATTTGGTGTAAAACGGACTTGAAATGACGTGTTTCGGATCAAAATTGGAAAAGTTAAGCTTTATGAAGTGTTAAGAAAATTCTATGAGTGTTAAGGTTTAATTCCTTGTTTTTGATGATATTTTGGTGATTTAAAAGCTTGAATAAGTCCGTAGGATGTTTTGGGAGTTGTGTGTGTTTTTGGTTTTGAGCCCCGAGGGCTCGGGTGAGTTTCGGGTAGCTAACGGGGTGTGAAAAGTGCAAAAAAATCTGGTGTCTTTGAGGATTTGCTGATGTCTGGTGTAATACCCTTCGCGAACGCGGCCAAGGGCTCGCGAACGCGAAGGGTAAATTATGGTGGCCTGGGTTTTACTCTATGCGAACGCGTGGAGGAAGACGCGAACGCGGAGCACTGACCAGTGCTTCTACGCGAACGCGTCCCCAGGGGTGCGAACGCGTAGGCTTAGGGTGAGGTCGGGGGGCAAGGTAGATTTGTTCTTCGCGAACGGGGGCGTAAGCTCGCGAACGCGGAAGCCTAAGAAGTTAGACCTTCGCGAACGCGGCCCTGGCTCCGCGAATGCGTAGGTCCCAGCTGCTAACCCTTCGCGAACGCGGCCAGTGGCCCGCGAACGCAAAGGGCAATTTTTCCCAGTGATTTTAAAATGTCAAAACAGAAACATTACGGGATTTAACCCACTTCTTCTCAAACCTCTTCTTCCCCACTTCCCCTTAGGCGATTTTGAAGATTTCCATCACCTTAGCTCCATAGGTAAGTGATTTCAACACTATTTTCTTCCATTTATCTTCAACAACCACTAGAACCTAGGCCTAAAATCCCAAAATCAATGTAGAAATTGGGGATTTTGGGTAGAGTTAGGATTTTGGGAATTTTGGGTAATTCAACCCCAATTTGGGGTCGGATTTCAAAACAAATTATATATTCTAACTCGTAGGGTTATGGGTGATCGGGTTTTGGTCCGAACCTCGAGTTTGGACCAAGCGGGCCCGAGGTTGAATTTTGGTATTTTTGGAAGAATGATAGGAATTGCATATCTAGGCTATGAGATTGTGTTATTGAGTCCTTATTGATATTATTGAATTAATTATGCCTAGATATCGTTGTTTCGGAGTCAGATTATAAAGAAAAGACGGTCTTAGAGGATTGATCGCTATATTTTGGACCAAGGTAAGTGTCTTGCCTAACTTTGGTGAGGGATTAAGTATTGTATGTTATGTGTTATGTGTTTATCATGTTCAATGTGTAGGTGAGGTGGCGAGTACCTATACTTTGTGAGTCAAGCATGCCCGTGAGTCTATTTTTGATAAAAAATTCAGTCATTTCTACAATGATCACCATACTATGAAATTGCCTCTACTTGAGAAGTTGATTGTGGTTGATGTACTGGTTGTAGAGATTATGAAATGTTGGTTTAATTGCGGATCCAAGCATACAATATATATATTGAGTTGTTTGGTTATAGCTGAGACCCTTGACGGGCATTTATTGAGATATTGACTGATATTTTCCCCTTGCCGGGTTATTTGAACTGTATTTTTTCCACTATGCTGCATTCCTTACCATACACATTGTCTTGCATTGGTGAGGAAGAGTGTAAAGCACGAAGGGTGATGCCGTGCCATATTTTTACATTGATTACATCATGTCATGCATAGTGAGGAAGAGAGTAAAAACACGAAGGGTGATGCCGTTCCATGTTTACATTTACTGCAAGTACGAAGGTTAATGTCGTGCCATGATTACATTGATTACAACATACATTGCATTGGTGAGGAAGAGAGTAAAAGCACGAAAGGTGATGCCGTGCCATTGTTATCATTCAGACATGCCATTCATACCTTATCAGTTTTCGGTGAATTGTTTCTTTTCTTACTTGATGTTAATTAACTGCTCTATCTTATTATTTTTCCCTTTATCTGCTCCCGTTCCCCGTATATGACAGTTATCCTTCCTTGCTTTGTTATCTGTATTCTGTGTTGTAGAATAGGACAGGTGAACGTTATTTGCTAAGTTTAGCCTCGTCACTACTTCGGCCGAGGTTAGGCTCGGCACTTACTCAGTACATGGAGTCGGTTGTACTGATACTACACTGCACTTCCCTATATTGTGTAGATCCCGCTTCCGGACCCCGTGGACCGCTCTGAGGGAGTCACCTTCAGTCCACATCGAGCTTCAAGGTATACCACTGGCGTTCGTAGGCCCTGGAGTCTCTCCTGCTATTAGTATCCTATTGTCTTATTTCTCCTTCCGTTTTAAAGACAATACTGTATTTCCTTTCAGACTTGTATTTAGTATTCTTATAGACAGTCCGTGAGTTATGACACCCCGGTGTTAGGTTTTTGCGATATTGTTATCTTTATCATTTCATTATGCATTTTTGGAGTCTTATTACATTTCTGCGGTAGAACTTTTGAAGTGGTTTTGGTTATTTCAGTAAAGGTTTGAAAGATAATTTCTTTATTACTGTCAAGTTGTTTTAAAAAGTGTCAAGGTGTTGTGTACCAACTTGTCTAGCGGGTTCAACGTTAGACGCAGTCACGACCTGAAAGGTGGGATTTCGGGTCGTGACAGAAATTTGTTGGATAACCATGGATTTTAAAACATCTTTAAACTATATGACATGGTTTTTAACAATGTGTGCATAAAAAGTTGCTTTTATCATTCCCTTTATGCACACCAAATTTGTATCCATTACCAACATATGTAGTGAAATTCAATTTTCCTTGCCCTGAATAGTTTTCCATCTTCTGTGCAGAAGTATTAAAGGAGCTAGACTCCAGAGGTGAAGATATTAAATATTGTATTGATCTCTGTCTTTCTTCTTGTAGAAGGAGTGGATAAGCCTTGTCAATGCTTGGTGTGGGATACATGTTCCCTCAACATGTGGTGTAAGTTTCATTAAGTCCCATAAAAAACTATACTTATTTCTGTCTATCATCAAGTGCTTTGTTTTTCTGTTTTGCATCACAAACAAACTCTACACAACTGCATGGAAACCTTGCACCTAATGCCTTTAATTCATCCCAAATTGCTTTCACACTATTGAAATATGTAGCTATATCAAGTGATCATTGCAAAGTCTGTAAAAGTCTCTTTTGCAAGCTAAATAATTGCGCAATATCAGATTGTCCATACGTGTCCTCAAGTTGCTTCCATAGATCTCTTGCAGATTTGGAGTGTAACACACTGGATCTTATCCCTTTCGTCAATGAATTGAGCAATCATGCCATTACCATGTCATTACACCTAGTCCAAAGATCCAAATAAGGTGAATCATCCCTATGTTTTGTAATTTTCCCGTTGATAAACCCAACTTACTCTTAGTTGATAGTGAGATTAACATAGATTTTCTCCAATCTTCATAACCAGATCCATCGAAGGGTGAGAACACTAGATTTATCCTCGGATTGTCAGAATGACTCAAATAGAGAGGATGAGAACTCTCGACTACAATCAATCTTTCTCCAAAAGGATTGTCTTCTTCAATATATGGCGTCGAAAATTATAGAAGCAAAAAAAAAAAAAAAAGAGACGAAAAAGAGAAATGGAAATCAACAATTGTTGATTCGCAGAAGATTCAACAGAATTATCTAGAACAATCTAGAAATGGATCGAGCACAAGCTCTGATGCCATATTAGATTTGAGAGAAATTCACAAAATTGATTTGGAGGGAAAATACCCAATTTTGTTATATCTGTAATGTAATTGTACAGTGTCTTTTATATACAAAGTATATGAAATAAACTAGCTGGCTAACTAACCAACTCAACCTCTTCGCAAACTAATATGTGCAATTACATAAATAGCCTTGGAAGCTTCTAGAGTGAAAACCCAATACTGAAGTGGAACATAGGTCATTTCATTCGCTTTCCCTTTGAGATGTACTGCCGTCTTCAACTCCTCAGAAGAGCTTGAACCACTGTCAACAAAAATATAAGCTCTTGAAAATGATAAATATTGAACCTACTCAGTCAAAAAATAGTAGATGTGCTAGCTAAGCATAAAAACAACCCATATAATTTTGAAAGTTTAATTTTCTATTATGTATCCTGTTCTTTATATTAGTTTTGTATAAAAATGTCGAGGTACCATGTATCCAAGACAAGTCAATTATAAAAAGAATAAAAACAGCGACGAACAAATTATGTAGTTAATTAATAAAAATTTATCGCTAATCCTATCCGGTGACAAACTAGTAACAAATTATAAAAAAAATCATCTACAAGATGAATTTCGTAACTAATTCATGTTTTGTAAAATTAAATTATGTAATAAACTTTCTGAGTCATAATATTAGTTTCTTTTTTACCAAAAATAGAATTTATTTTCCATCTATTTAACAGGAATGTGCATTGAGGTAATTTAGGTATTTAATAAAATTATGGTAACTAATTTTTCATCATAAAATAATAACTTCTATTTTTCCAGCAATAATTACTATTCTAAACATTGTTGTAGTAAATTTTAAAAATAGAAATAAACGAAATTATCACAAAGCTTCTAAAAAATACGTATGATTTTAAATTTTAAAAACAACAAATAAATCATATGAAAGGAAAATAAAGAGGCAAAATTGGTCGTTATGAGTAAACAAAAAGGACAAAAAAAAAAAAATATTAGACAAGATCGTGAAATTTCCTTGTTCGACCAACAAATAGAATTCTCCTACTTTTTATATATTCTGTTATGTCCTTAAAATTGTGTATCCTTATTAGGAGAAGATATTAAATTTAATTATATTAGAAAAACTTCTTTGATTTAGAACTCCTAATATTAGGAAAACTGATTTTACAATTTTATCCAATATAAAATATATTTTTAAACGATAAAAAAAACGAACGATATGTCGCTAAGGGCCTTTATGCTTTTAATATAGTATAGATATAGATAAATAGATAAAATATCTATGGGTTAAGTAAAAAGTAAAAAGATTTGTGATCTTTTCACAAGTACTATTTTGCTCTTGATTAAATATCTTTTAGCTTCTTTGTTTTTCTCTTTTCAATAGCTCACATCTTTTTTTCTCTTTCTTTTGATTTACCATTATGGTTTACGAAAATCTTGGTTTTAAAGCTAATGAATATTTTCTCAGCTTTTACTTGTGATTAATTAGTGTGATCGTACCTTGTTAGCTAGAGAATATTATTTTGGTTTCTAATTCTGTAATTTTATGACAAAATTGACTCTATAAATTTTAGAGTAGATTTCGTTGATTTTGTACTTTATTTATTTGGGATACACCTATCGAGATGAATGGTTATGTTTCTAGTTTGGGATACTCCATGCACTCCGTTCAAAAATTGAATCAACTGAAGAAGATCTCATTGAAACCACTATAACTTTTGGTCTGATAATTATTACTCCATATTTATTGTGCTTTTAGTCTCATTGTTAAACGTTTTCCCTTTAGTCCATTTTTTGTGCTCATCTTTTTTTTCTTCATGATTATATAGCAATTTCAGTTCCCAATTTCTCATATCTATGGAATTCTTGCTTCACTCTCTGTTGAATTCATGGGTGTGAGGGAGTAGTTTGCTAAGTCTGTTTAGTGTATGAAGAGGGATATGCGTTACACTTTAAGGTCCTCATGTTAGAAAATTTGAAGTGTGGAATGATTTTGTGATAGATGTTAAAATATGTTATTCACTATGTTATATATATCATCTATCAATTAAGGAGGTTTGTCAGAACGTTAAATTATTTGTTTAAGAATATGTAGAGTTGTGTCCTAAATTGTACATGAAAGAAACATGATCATGGAATAGAATATATCAGTTGATTCTTGGATTTTCTTTAAGGATGACTCAGCGACTTAAGGTCTCGAGCAACTTCGTAATATGTATTATGACCTGCGTTGTCAAGTTTGGTTTTCGGAAGATTCGAAATTAAATTTAAAAAAAAATTCTCATTTTAAAGCTTAAATGGAAAGAGTTGACCGGAGAGTTGACTTTTGAGCAAACGACCTCGGAATGAAATTTTGATGATGTCAATAGCTTCATATGGTGTTTTCTGACTTAGGCGTGTGTCCGGATTTGAATTTGGAAGTCCGTAGGACAATTCGACGCATTTTGGCGAAAGTAGGAAAATAGAAGATTTTTGGAAAATTCGACCAAAGGTGGAAATTTTGATAACGAGGTCGGATTTCGATTCCGAAAATTGAAACACTCCGTTACGTCATTTATGACGCACGTGCAAAATTTGAAGTCATTCCGGATTAATTTGATATGTTTCAGCGCAAAATATAGGAGTTGGAAAATTTGAAAACTCATAATTCGATTCGATGCGTGATTCGTAATTTCGGCGTTGTTTGACGTGGTTTAAAGCCTCGACTAAGTTCGTATTATATTTTGGGACATGTTGGCATATTTGCTTAAAGTCCGAAGGGCCTCGGGTGGATTTCGAAAGGTTAACGGAGTTGATTTTAGATATTGAAGCTGTTGATTTTTTTCTGCTATTCTGGACAGCATCTGGTGCATCACTTCTGCGATGCCTTGGTCGCAGAAGCGTGAAACTCGTCGCAGATACGACTGGAAAGGGGGTTGGGCAGCGCTGGGCGGTCATCGCAGAAGCGAGCTCGCAGGCGCGATAAATCTGCCGCTGGTGCGAAACTAGGCAGCAACATAAGGACCAAAAACCAGTCATTTTTGCCATTTTTGATTGGAACTTTGGGAGCTTATATCTCGTAATCTATAAGAAATTAAAAAATGAAAGTTGTAGCCCTTTGACTCTAGTTTTCAGAAATTCAAACTGTTTGTTATTTGGAGTTGTGTACCAAAAAATTAGATTAATACAATAAAGGAGGTTTGGAAAGAGTTCTGAGATCGCCAGAAATTTCTGTTTCACGGGCCTGACTTTGGGAGCTTATATCTCTCCATCTATAAGGGATTGGGTGATGAGCAACACATGAAAGTTGTAGCCCTTGGCGTCTACCATTCATCATTTGGATATTTGTACAGAAAGTTATGACCGATTTAGTGAAGGCTGATACTGCCTTTTGTTTTGTGTTGGAAATAATGAGCAAGTCGCATTTCATAGATGCGACTTGCCTGAAAAGAAGCTTATATTCGAGAGTTAGCCATTTTTATTCATTCTTGACGATTTCGGGAGAAGCAATTTTCAGCAGATTTGTCAAGGGAAACATTGGGGTAAGTCTTCCTTATCCTATATTGATTATATTTCATGATTCCATACTCCTTTACATTATGAATCCGTGAATTTATGGAAGAAAAATCAAGAATTTTTGCAAAATCTTTCAAACACGAAAATTTTAGATTTGAAAGTCAATCCTATGTCGGAATTTGATAATTTTTATATGGTTGGACTCGTATCAGAACGGGTGTTCGAATTTCGTGAAAATTATGTCGGGTTCCGAGAGTCGGGCCCTCGCGTTGACTTTTGGTTGACTTTTTAGAATAAAATTTAAATCGGCGTTTTATTATCCAGAATTGTTTCCGATGACTTTTAATGAAGTTATACAATTAATTTGGATAGATTGGAGCTATCCGGAGTTCGATTCAAGCAAGAAGTCGATTTTGGAATATCGGCCTGACTTAAAAAAGGTAAGTATCTTGTCTAACCTTGAGTGGGGGAATTACCCCTTAGGCATTGAGTCTTATGTGAAAATTGTTTGAATGAAAATCATGTACGCAAGGTGACAAGTACGTACTTGATTTATATGTGCAAATTATATCGATTAAAATTCATAGACACCCTTACGAATTAAAGTGAAATAAATTGTTGGAACTCAATAAATCATCGCTTTGTCATGCCTCATTCCTTGTTTGTCGAGTTTTTATTTATATGATAATTTGGTGTAAATTTTTATTTGAATTTTTATGTGAATTCCGTGTGTTTGTGGATTCGGTATTTCTTGAAAATAATTATATTATGGAATTGCCATCTACAAATATTTAAGTAAGTTTAATTTGAGGTATTAATATATTTATCAGAAATTTGGATTAAATAACGTGTCGTCTTATACTGAGTTAATTTTTCATATTTGTTGTTGTTATCAAGGTTTTATGTACTCTGTGTGGAGCCTTGGGCTATTTGCTGTGAAATTAATTGATTTTGTTGTATCTTTGAAATTGGTTGTGGCTTATGGGCAATTTATGATATGAATTGTTATTTTGTATTGTCGTGGTAATATCCGTGTAAACTGTTGTGTGATTTGGGTTACTGTTATGCAGCGGATAAGGGCGTCATTCCACTGTTGATATTATATGAATATAAGGGTGGCATTTCACTGTGGTTATGTGTTGGGATATTTTCTGGGCAAAGCGATAAGGGTGACTATTAATCGGAGCGATAAGGGTGGCTATTACAGGAGAGATAAGGGTGGCTATAGGAGGGATACGAGTGGCTATGGTCAGGGATGATATGTGGTGACGTGGGAATATTGTGTTGGTGATTTTTATGGGATGTTGTGATTTCCTGGTGATTTCTTTTATATATTGTGCAATTTATTTTATAATTCCAGTAAATTTGATAATAATAAGATATATGTTGAAATTATGAGCCTGTAGATATTGCCGGGCGGATTATGATATGGGCACGAGGTGCCGGGGATAAAAGATGAATTTATTTTTTGTACCTGAAATGTCCATATTTATGATATGAAATATGGGCACGAGGTGCCCTGGTTATATAATGAAAATGATATTGGCACGTGAATTGTCCGTGCAGTTGTGATAAAAATATTGACATAAGATGCCGTGGAAATATGAAAATGGGGCGAGGCCCGCATTTTTGATTTGAAATAAGGTGTCACATGGTGACTTTTATTTGAAAGAATTATTCGGAAAATATTATTTGAAAGAATTTTTATTCGAAAGATATTTATTTGGAAGAACTATATTCAGAAGATATTTGTTGAAAGAATTATATTAGAAAGAATTTTATTTGAAGGAAGTATATTCGAAATATATTTATCGGGAGATATTATATCCTAAAGATTACTATTGGGAAGATTTATAGGTAAAAGATTTATATTTGAAAATTTGATTAATTGGTCGTACTTGTATTCATAAATTGCTGAGTAACATATATGGTGTTCTTGTTGCCCTGCTGTTTATATCACTGGTTGATTATTGTTGCCATCATTATTATTTGTTTTCTATTATTTTTTATATGTTATACTGCACAGGTTAATGGACTAGTGAGTGTCTTGACTGTACCTCGTCACTACTCTACCGAGGTTAGTCTTGATACTTACTGGGTACCAATTGTGGTGTACTCATACTATACTTTTGCACATTTTTGTGCAGAGCCAGGAATTGGAGATATCGGCCTCGAACATAGTTAGAGTGTGATCGCAAGGATTCAAGGTAGAGCTGTTTGGTCGTCGCAGTCCCTTGGAGTCTTTCCATTTTATTGTACTGTCAACTTTTATTTGAACAATATTGTATATTCGACCTTGAGATCCTTGTTTGAATTCAGTTAGAGTTTGTGACTCAATATTACCAGTCTTGGGAGGTTGTTTGATTATTTACGTTGTTAGTTGAGTCTTTTGGCACTTGTATTAATTTATATGAAAAAGGGGGCTTGAATTGTATATGGAATCGGGTTACTTATTCTTAGAGACTAAGTGCCATCACGACTCCTCCGGTGGGATTTGGGGTCGTGACAGGGTTCACCTCCCTACTGCATGTGATCATCAGAGAGCGCTTTGTCTTGTCGGGGAGTAAAGTTGGCAAATTTTTTAAATAGCAAAACAATGAGAACTGATTATCTACTGTTGGCATTAGGGCTGCTTATCGGGAGGATTGGGCGGTTATTTACTCTTAACGGTTTGGCTTATCGGTTATCGGCTTTTAAATGTATTAATCCGCTAGCCACCCGATAAGATATCGGACGGATTGGTATCGGTTTACCTCTTATCGGACAGTTATTGAGCGGTTTATCGGCCTAATTCAACCTATGGTTATCGTATTGCTTGAGGCAAAGACAAATAATAACTTATAAGTTAACAGAATAGGTGAACTTATCAAAGTGAGATATGTGACTTACTTAAGTATACACTTAAGTATTTGCAACAAGCCAACAAATATATACTTTGTCAAATCGACAGAAACATCAAACATATAAGAAAAAGCAACAAAAAATGAAAGTGCTTATTGGACTTCAGTAATTTGTCAAATACATCATACACTTTTAAATAGAGAAAACTAATAACTGAACATGTCCATGACTTCTAAATAGTAAATAGAAAAGGAAAGTCACTCCAAACCATAAACTCCAATAGCACATGTATCCCAAAAACTGGGAAATTACTCATTGAACTGCTAAATATTATGACAGTAAGCAAAAAACTTGTTCAAATAGGCTAACCACACGACAGTCTACAAATGTTTATTCAACTCCGGAGACACTTTTTGCCAGAATCGTCTCACCACCGTGCAACACCAAAGGGTAAAAAAATGTCCCTCAACTAAAATCATTTAGTAACTAGACCCAAATTAAGAACGCCCCAAGAATGTTGTGGCCAAGTATTCTCCTTAGCCTTCATCAACAGGGACAATACCTTCAAAGAGTAACAAGATTCAAATTTCAGTGATTTCTTCTTCTAAAACAAGGAAATAAAGGAACAAAGAAGATCACAGAGAGGGATTTGAATAGAAAAATTAAAGAAAAATACAAAGAAATGAGCGAAAGGGATGAAGTCAAGAAATAATGCTTCCCATTGTTAG
>ML294487.1:8672-24777 GCA_005239495.1 Nicotiana undulata
ACCCCCCCAATCCCCCCCCCCCCCCCCCTCTTTATCCGACCCAACCCCTCCCACTATCCCCACTCTCCCTCTCATGATAGAACACAACCCCCCATAAACCCTTCCCCTTATTCTTCTATTCGTCTTCATCTTCTTCCCCAACTCAAGCAAATCTCTGCAAAAAAATTTCTTATCCCTCCCATACCTCAAGCTATCCCAAGCCCAAGTCTTCTTCAACCCCAATAACTCCATCTCCCTCTTTCAACTCTACAGGTATGTATTCCCCCACCCCTCACCCCACTAATTTTCTTTTAATTTTGTAACTTTGTTTTGTTTTTTTTTCCTTTTCCTTTTGTACAAAAATAGTAGCTTCTTCTTATTTGGTAGAAATACTTGGTAGTAGTTGATTTGTGCTGGCAACTGATGATATGTAGAGTATGGGTTGTTGTGATTATGTTTGGGTTATTGTGGTGGTGCTTCATATCCAATATTAAGTAATTTGGGGTTTTAAGTGTTTAATGCCCACCACATGTTTGTAGAAATGCCCCATTGGAGGGAGTTAATGTGACCAATTGTGTGGTGAAGTCTGAGTAACCACAGTTGGGTCACCATGCGGTACTAAGCTAATATTGTGCTTATTATAGGTACAATGCCTCCACGCAAGCGTCAAGCCACCGGCTCCTCCTCGATCCAACCAACAAGTGCCCCCACCGGAAGGCCACGAAAATTAGTTGACTCTAGGCCTTTCAATATCCACAAGTTTGTCTTAGCAAAGGCTCAAGACAGGTTCGCTGAAAAAGAAGATAAGTCAGCTGTACCTGAGCAGGCCATGGATTCTGACGCCATCCGGATGAACTGTCCTAGAATGTATGAGGTGTTAATGCAGCATCGCCTGGATGTCTTCTTTGAGGAGCCCGATGAGGCCAATGCTATGATTGTCTGGGAAATTTATGCCAACGCTCCGGAGCACAAAAACTATGCGGTAACAGTGAGGAGGAGGCAAGTCAATACCTCATTGGAGAACACTCGGACAATGTATAGGCTATCTCCACCAGTGGATGAGTATGAGGATGCCTACTAGGGCAATGGAAAAAAGTGGTCTTCCTGGGATAAGTTCACCCCGACCATCTGTCAATCGGGCATCGCGTTGAAGTGGTACAAATATAGGAACAAATTCCACTCATCGGCCCTCAAGTTTGAGGTCAAATGTTGGATGTACCTAATCAACAACAGACTCTTTCCATCCAAAAACACCTCTGAGGTGAACATTCCTCGAGGGTGTTTGATTTGGTGCTTCATGACGGATAAACCATTCGATGTAGCCCGGGTCATTCACGAGGAGATGTTTGTCTGCAACAAGGTCCAAAGGTATGGGTTCTTCTACCCATCTCTCGTTACTCAATTGTGCGCTGCGGCTGGGGTTCCAGGTGACTTTGTTGTAGATGGCTTGGTGCCAACAGTGCATTCCTTCAAAGCTGAAAGAGTTACTACGAGTAAGGAAGCAGTGGTGGCGGATGAGGAATTGGAAGGGCATGACTCTGAGGAAGATGAGGCGGAGGGGGAGCCTCAACATGGCGAGGAGGAGACTGAGCACATGGAGGTGGAACAGCCCGTTCAGGCGCAGGCTGCGGATGTTGGAGGCTCGTCTAGGGCCAGTCGGGGACATTGATTGGATCACTTGGAGCACGACGTGGTCGGGTTGAGGACCTCAGTGACTGAACTAGGGACCAGAGTTGATGAAATGGCTACCCATCAGAAAAAATCAGAAAAGAAGATTATGGGCTGGCTACGCGCCTTGGGTCGTGCTTGCAACGTGGACCCAGGAACGGTCTCCGATCAAGATTGAGTTGTCAGGGAAGTCCCCTTACCTTACTCTGTATTTTTATTGGCCATGAGGACATGTCCTCATTATAAGTGTGGGGTGGGGGAAGGATTCCTTGTTTGTTGTATGTTGTACACTTGTTATTTGTTTGCTTTAATTTCCGTTTAACTTGGTAGAATTGTAGTTGCTTTTCATGTTTCTTTTCATTAGTTTTGTTTAAGGTTGTTTTTGTTTTGGTTGTGCTGTACATAGTGTATAATCAATTAAGTTGTCTTGGCCCGACGACGGATCCCTTCAACGGGGTTCTTGAGGGTCTAAGTCGATAAAAAAATAGAAGATGTAGTGGACTCTTCCTGATGACGGACTTCTTAGGCATTTTTCTTGAGGGAAGTTAGTCCAAAGAAATACCAAAAAGATTTTTTATTTTCTTTTTAGGTAGTGTATTAACTCCCCCTTGGTTTTTCTTTTGACCACGGTTCTTTTCCAAGGGTTTAGCTTGAATCGGGTATAGTTAGTTTTCTTTTTTATTTTTGTTTAGTTGTTAGGTTTCCTTTGGGCAAAGCGATGCATCCCTTAGTGTGTTGCAACCGAACACCAAAGAACCTAGAGTGTGACGCTTAGGCTTAT
Source organism: Nicotiana undulata (assembly GCA_005239495.1). NCBI lineage: Eukaryota > Viridiplantae > Streptophyta > Magnoliopsida > Solanales > Solanaceae > Nicotiana > Nicotiana undulata. The sequence goes on from ML294487.1 coordinate 11,101, forward strand.
TGGTTGACTCTTGTAGAATGCCTTAATTTTGCATGTTGTACGGACTTGAATGCTTAATGGATTATCTTGATGAACTGATTTGGAGTGAATTATGTGCCATGTGTGTGTAAGGTATTTTTTATTGTACTCTATGTCCACATTTGATACCTAGAACTTGCCCCGTGTGTGTGCAAAGCGAAATAGTCGTTTGTTCAGTCTTAGAAGTGATATAGGCATTTCTTTGTTAAGCCAGACATAAATGTTTATCCACCTAATTGCAATTCACCATAGTTAACCCCTTTGAGATTATAAGCCTGTTTTGTTGGCAACCACATTACAAACCATACCCAATTGTTTGAATAGCCTGACTGTTTGAACCCTATACCTCCTATAAGCACTTGAATTGTAGAGAACATGTAAAAGTCTAAGTGTGGGGTGGTGGTCTGGTTTTTTGAGTGGAATCAGCGAAATAGGAAGAATGGTGTGAAGCATAAAAGAATGAACACCACTGGAAAAAACAATATAGGAAGAAAGAAGGACAATGAATAAATACAGTCCTTGATGGGTGGTGAGTTGAAGAAAAAAAAATGCACCTAATGAAATTTTGGGGGTAAACTAAAGAGAGATGGAAATTATGGCCAAACATAAGAATGGGCTGAAAGCTACAGTAGTTGTATTAAAAGTGCTTAGGGAGGTTAGTCACTATATCTAAAGATATCCTACCTGTCCCTTGACCTACGCTACAACCAAATGAAGACCTAATTGATCTTAGAATGAATGGACTCGATTAGTAGAGTATTACACTAAGGGCAAGCCTATGGTGTATCTTTGTGGCATATGAATGTTCTTTTTGATAGTGAGTGAATTCTTTCTACTTTAAGTTCCTACTTGTTCTTAATATTACTCTTGTGGAACTACTCTCGATTGTGTGATGTGAGGGCATGTGATTCATGACGGAGAGGTAAGTCTTGACCTCTGTGTATAGTACTTTGAGGAAGTAAGAGTATGGAATGGCATGAGAGAGTCGCCACTTGAGGCATAGATGTTACACGGCTAGGTACAATGCTTGTAAAATGTTCATGGTGTGATACCGTAGGGAATTGCTTGATGAAAGAACCCTGGTAGGATATAGTGGATTGCTCGAGGACTAGCAATGATTTAAGTGTGGAGTGTTGATAACAGACTAAATTCATGTAGTTTAGCGTATGTTTATGCTCTAACTTAATTGATGCTTCACTGTTTTAAGATGTTAAATGATGATATATTGGCTCTAATTATGATATTTGTGTTTCACAGGAGTACAATGCACTATTGAGGACTTAGGATGGTGATTTCCGCGAAATTGAAGAAGAAAAGCCCCATAAAATATTTGATGGGTGAATTGAAGGATAAAAGGCGCATGGGACATAATGAAAGTCCATTAGCGCGAGTGTAGCGCGCCCGCGCTAGTCCAGCGAACCCAGGCAGACTGAAACCCCATTAGCGCGGGTATTAACGCTAGTATAGCGCGCCCGCGCTAGTCCAGGTGAGAGAGTTATTTCGGAAGAGCAATTTTGGAAGTTTGGGACTAATCCACTTAACCTATATAAGGTTCAAATCGCCCAAAGGAGATGATTATCAAGGTTTAAAGGCTAATTCAAGAATAGCAAAGGCAAGAGGCAATGAGGGAAATTGGGCATCAATTCTCATCCCCCTTCCTTGTGATTTTACCATTGATCATGATTTCTTTTGTTGTTTGTAATACAATTATAAGTATCTAACTTCATTAATCTAAGGTTTTGGTGGAACCCGTTGAGGATGAACTTATATTAATATAGTTTTGCTTGATTTTCAATTTCTATTTGTTCAACTACGTTCTTGTTGTAGTTGATTGAAGGGGCCTCAATTAGCTGTTCCTATTTAGTATGTATCTACTTGAGAGAGAGTGCATATTTAGGTAATTGTTGAACAATATCACTCCCGGAGTATATGAGAGATCCATAACCGAGGGTTTAAAGGTTGGATTAGAGACAATGATACCTTGGGTGCAATCTAAAGTGAACTGTAATGCAATTTAGCTAGCGTAACTTGAGAGAGTGCGTCTAGTAGATTATCATAATTACTTGAGAGAGATTTATGATAGCTGGAGTGTTCATGATTGATAAAAATAACGAAGTCAAAACTATAGGAAATATACAAGAAGTGATTCCATCAACAGGGGAAACCATAACCTTAGACCTCTATCGCATTTGTTTACACCTCATTAGTAGTTAATCTTTAGTTTTATTATTTTTGTTCAGCTGTAGTAGTAAAAATACAAGAAAGTAATATTCGTAACTTTTGGGAAAGTTGATTATTTAGAATCTAGTACTCTAACAACAACAATGGATAGGTTAATTCACTATGGTTACTCGACTCTGGACTAAATACTCAGATTATATTTGGAACGCCCGCTTAGTCTTTTTATAAGACATAGTTGAGTGTAATCATCATATAACTATGTTTTCTCACACAAATATCATAAAACTTGTACTAACTCACAAAAAACTCATAGTGATCGAAAAATATAATTTTCAGTAGTACGTTCTTATTTTGTGGTTTTTATTTTTTATTTTCAGTCTAATAAATAATAATGCGATTAAAATAGGGATATCCCAACCCGACCTAGCCCACCCGACCCAATATTCATATATAAAAATTAAAATAATACTAAAAGTTAATAGTAAATCCTTCAAAATATGATACTTCTATCTTTTATTTTTCTTTTCAAGACTTTTATTCAAATTGAGAAGATTTTTATTTCAAGTTCTCTCTAATTGTACCTTTTTTTTTGTTAGAATCTCATGCATTCCGAACTAAGTTTTTTACGGGGGAAGAGTTCACTTTTCGCATTGTTTTAACTTGCGTATGTGGTTATTGAGTCAGACTGGGTTGGGTCATTCCTATTTTAAGAAAAAGATATATAATTAACCGTCACATTTGCTAGTCAAAAAATATATATAGAATGTGTATGTTATATGTACTTAACACACACATATATATAAAATATTTTGTCGGCTATTATTTCCTATTTTAACTGGGTAATTTGTTAGACTGAAAATAAAAATAAAAAATATATAAAATAAGAAAATACCATAAAATTTGTTTTCCCACCGCTATGATTTTTATGTGAGTTAGTGAAAGTTTGATGATTTTTGTACGAGAAAATAAAGTTTTATGAATTCTGTGAAGAATAACCATAGTTATATGATTTTTGTGTGAGAAAACAAAGTTAAATGACTTTGATGAAAAAAATATCATAGTTATATGACCTTATGTGAAATTTACCGGTAAAATATTATAACAACTTTGACACCAATAAATCCAAAATATAAGTGACTAGATAGAATCCCAATGTCAAGACATCCGACACATGTCAATAAAATACAATACAGATCTATACTATATTATCTACATCTATTTATATCATATTAAAATCACGAATACCTTTAGCGAAATGTCGTTCGTTTTTTTTATCCCTTAATAATAGAGTTTATACTGGACAAAATAGTAAATTTAATTAATTTTCTTATGTTTAGGACATTAAAATCAACTAAAATTTTGCTCATTAAATTATTTCTTATTTGAATATATGAAGTCCTAATATTTAGGACTCTAAAATAATAAATATTATCATCTTATATAAATCAACTAAATTTGCAAGTATTCCGTATTCACCAAATTGCATTTAACATGCGAGGAAGAGTTCCAACTTCCAATCATATTGCAAGTTCCATTGGGTCCAACGTGAACAAGAGGGATGTGAATCCTTAGAGTCAATTTGAGTGGTTAGAACGGCGCAAAAAGTTCCCATAGACACATAAATAGTTCTGTGAGCTTTATTAAAAAATAATTGCATTAAGAATAAGGTCCAGGTGCAACTCTCATTAGGAATAATTTATGTACTAAAGTATAAATACACATTTTACTAAATACTATAATTAGATATAAATGATGATAGACTATAATTACGTATTTTAATCGCTTATTACACTCAACTTTTCTGCACTTTAATTGAGTTTGAGCTTTAATCGCTAGTGTTTTGCACTAACTATGTGTTTTATGCCTTGTAGGACTGATTCTGAGCTATATAGATGTTATGGAATGAATTTAAGTGATTTGGAGCTTTGAAGTCTGAGTAAAAGCTCAAGGAATTAAGTCAGGATCGTGTTCGGGGGTCAAATTTGATAGTTAAGAACCGTAACGCAAATATAGCTAGCGTAGCTCGAGAGAGTGCGTCTAGTAAATTGTCATAAATGCTTGAGAAAGATTTACGATAACTGGAGAGTTCATGATTGATAGAGACAACCAAATCAAAGCTATAGGAACATACAACTAGGGAAAGAACCAACGGGGAAAACCATTACCTTAGACTTTTATTCCAATTGTTTACAACTGCTTGTTAGTTACTCTTAGTTTTATAGATTCAGTTAGTTGTAGCAGTAATCACAACACCATTTGTTATTCATAAAGTTTGAGAAGGTTGACTAATAAGAATTTAGTACTTTAAAAGCTTCTCTTGATACGTTAATTCCATGTGGGATTCGACTCTGGGCATAATACCCCGGATTATATTTGCAACACCCGCTTAGTCTTTTACTAGACGCACTCTCTCGAGCTACGCTAGCTATATTTGCGTTACGGTTCTTAACTATCAAATTTGACCCCCGAACACGATCCCGACTTAATTCCTTGAGCTTTTACTCAGACTTCAAAGCTCCAAATCACTTAAGTTCATTTCATAACATCTATATAGCTCGGAATCACTCCTACAAGGCATAAAACACATAGTTAGTGCAAAACACTAGCGATTAAAGCTCAAACTCAATTAAAGTGCAGTAAACTTGAGTGTAATAAGCGACTAAAATACGTAATTATAGCCTATCATCAATAAACTAACTCAAAATATTCATAATCCCATGAGAAATAACTTTCACACTAAAATGATGAGATTATTTATTCCATATAAAAATTGAGATAACTAATCCCATGAGATATTTCACCATTGCGCCAAACGACCCCTTAGCGTGCAGATGAAAATAGACCTTTTCAAAAGAAAAGAAAAAAAAAACAAAAAAGAAGATTACAATGTAATCTCACTCATATTTGTTGAATCTCTGAGGAAAGAAAAAAACAAAAAGAAAATTTGACTTTATTGAATTCATGCTAATCTGCATTTAATTGAGAAGTTTTTAGCGAAATATAAATACCCATTCTTGCTTTTGCATTTTCTACACCTCTTTAGTGAAATCAAGCTTTGAAAAGGTTAGGGGCAAATTATCCTTTTTTTCCTTCCTCTTCTTGTGTTTTTGGGTACGATATTTTGGTAGTTGGGTTCTAAGAATTTAATATTTATTATTTATTTGATTTTTTTGCTTACTGACATGAGACGTCTGCAACATGAACATTCAATCATGTGATATTATTTCTAAAATGTGGCAAGTCTGATTCTACTTTTTTATGTGTAAAAAAAAATTGACACTATTTTTTTATTATATGTTTAAAAAAGATTAACACGTTTCAATATTTTCTTAACAAGAAGCATTCATAGTCACACATATGTTATGGCAGATTTCAGACCATAAATTTAAAATTTCTTACAGTCATACAAATGATATGACTAATTTAACACCACATTTATCAAAAGTCTTTTCTTCTTTATAAAATTTGTGCCAAGTCAAACTAAGACAACAGAGGGAGTAACTCTTTTTACCCATTTTGACTTCATTCTTAAACGATCGAATCAAATATACTCTTTCCGGTTCAAAATAAGTGATTTTTTCAGATTTCGAGAATGAATTAATTATTTTTTTTCTACATTGCCCTTGAAGTAAATAGTGTTGGAGTATGTGTTAGGAGTGTTTATGTGGATAATAAAGGTTAATATGATCAAGTTCATTGCTAATTAATGTTAAAAGGTGAATTTCTTAATATGTGTAAAAACAACTAAAAAAATCACTTATTTTGAACCGGAGGAAATAATTTTCTACATCATTAATAATTTTTTTTGATTGTTTTAATTCAATACTTCAATACTGATGTGATCTCTCTCTCTTTATGGTTGCAATAAAGTCTCAATAAAAGAAATGGCGTCAATGACCAAGGGATTGTTGGAGAGTCGTGAATTGCACAAGGTACTCATTGTTCTTCTGCGTATTTCTCATCTATTTTCTTTCTTTTGTTAACTTATTACTATATACTATTCATTTGTCTGTAATGATGCTAAGTATCTTCTGGAGACTTCTGTGTATCCACGTGAATCAGAGTTTCTCAAAGAGCTGAGGGCTATAACTGCAAATCATCCACGGTATTTTGTCCTCCCCTTAACATTCTTTTACGTCTTAATTTTGGTGTAATCGCACGAGTGAAGTCCGTGAATGGTAGTGTGTACTTAGACCTTACCTTTACCTATAGGCAGAAAGGTTATTTTCGGTAAGCCTCTGGCTCAATTAGAATAAAAGGAAGAAGCAACAACAAGCAAACCAATCAGAAAATCAAAGCACAAATACAAGATATAAGACTACGTAGTGCAATCAGAAACCGAAGTGAAAGAAACAATAAGTAATACTCCCTCCGTTCTAATTTACGTGAACGTATGTGACTGGACACGAGTTTAAAAAAAAATTAAGATTTTTGAAATTTGTGGTCCTAAACAAGTCAAAAGGGACCCAGAGTATTTGTGTGGTTATAAAAGTTTCTCATGAAAGGTAGAATTGTAAGTTTAAGCTAAATTGTTTCCAAATTTAAAAAGATGTCATTTTTTTTGGAATAGACCAAAAAGAAAATAGGTTGAGGTAAACTAAAACGGAAGGAATAATAGAAATCCAAAAAATAAGAAAAAGCAAGACTAACACTGAGTCATGCACTAGAGCTACTGGAACGCGCAAGGACAACGCTTAGTTACCTAACCCTTTGCGTTAATTTAATTTGTTGACGTGATTAAAGGACTATGATTGGCTCAAGCAGCAAATTAATCAGATTTAACCTATCATCCTTTAAAAACATGTATTAAGCATTAATGGCTAACGGACTAATAATTTTTCAAGTAATTAATGTGTTTAATTAAGAACTTATTAATTTTAATTTTGTTTATGCATCAGGTGCAATATGGCAACTGCACCAGAAGCTGGCCAATTGATAGCCCTGCTTTTGAAAGTGGGAAACGCTAAGAAGACTATTGAAATTGGAGTTTTCACTGGATACTCTTTGCTCCTTACTGCGCTTACCATTCCTGATGATGGAAAGGCTAGTATCATTGATTATTTTTTATTTTTTTTTATTTTTTGAAAGCAAGCTAGTATATTGTTAAACATTGGGTTATAGGACTGAATCTAAGTTGCTCCGACACGATACTATATGGGTATGGGTATGAGATCCGTATCAGATCTGATAAAAAAAATTAGGATACTTTGACCTGACGGTAATATTTGAGACGGGATACAATTTGATACCAAAAATAAGAATAAAAAACTAGGGTATATTTGAATAAAATAGCATATATATCTTATCTAGGAAATCAATATTTTTCTTATCTACAACTTGAGAATAATCACACGTTACAAGTTATAGGCAAGTATTTCACAAAATTTCTCATAATTTAAACATATTTTTTTGTTTTTACTTTTTAAAATTATTTTAGCCAGATCGGTACCGAACTCCATACTAGGACCAAATCTTAAAATTCACATTGTCAGACACCCACACCCATGTCCGAGCAACTTAGAACTAAATATCTTCACAAACGCGTTATGCATATAACATATAAATTCTTAAGGGATGTTTGGGTGCAGATTACAGCTATAGACTTGAATCGGGATTCATATGAGATGGGATTGCCAGTTATCAAAAAGGCTGGAGTTGAGCACAAAATCAATTTCATACAGTCACCAGCTTTATCAGCCCTTGATGAACTCTTGGAAGATGTAAGAAAAATAAACCTTAAATTCTTTTGGCATTGCAAGTTGTTAGTTCTTAGAAGTTGTTTGATAATAAATTTTATTCACTTTTTTCTGAAGAATTTTACTTATTTTCAAAAATAATGTTTAGTCATAAAAATTTTCAAATCCAACTTGGAGTTGGTTTCCGAATTTGAAAAAAATGCTCCACACCTGATTTTCAACTCCATTTTTATAAATTCCAAATAAAGTGCTCTTCTCTTCTTTGTAAAAAGTATAACCAAACATAACTCCATCTTTAACCTGACTTCAAAAATTTCAAATAAAATGAAAACTATTTGGAGTCTATGGTCAAACGCCTAGTTTTCCACATCCTATCATATTTCAGCAGGCTAAGTACTAAACAAAGTAGAAGAAAACTAAGTGGGCGTTTGGACATAAGAATTGTTATATTCCAAGAAAAAAGTAAAAAAAAAATTCAAGTGAAAATAGTATTTGAAAATTAGAGTTGTCTTAGGACATGAATATTATTTTGGATTGTTTTTGAAGTTTTGTGAGTGATTTGATCAGTGAAAATTTTGGAAAACAATTTTTTGAAGTTTTTCAAATTTTCAATAAATTCCAAAATTCATCTTTAAGTGAAGCACCTCCACCCGCGACCGTTAGGTCCTGGGTTTGAGTCACGCTGGAGAAAAAGTGTGGAAACACTATAGATCCTCCTAATTTGAGAGGGGTTTAAAAAAATGTTCAAGTGAAAATTGAAAATTTTATTTCTAAACACTGATTTTGAAAAAAAGGAAAAAAATGAAACTTTTTTTTATGTCCAAATTGGCTCTAAATAGTGTAAACCTTCTTTTTATAAGGGTGGTATGGTAAACCGCCGCGACTTGTGTGCACCTCAATCTTTTCTAGTGTTTATGTGAACATATTTCCCTTTTAGTTCGTTTAATAAAGAATAACCCTTTCCACAAGCACATGTAGCGAATAACTTATAGACCCCTGTGGTCCGGTCTTTTCTCGGACCCTGCGCATATTAAGAGCTTATTGCAAAGAGCTGTCCATATTTTCATGTGTCATTTAAAATATATTCTGTTATTTGCAGCAAAGCAACAGAGGAAGTTTCGACTTTGCTTTTGTCGATGCAGACAAATGTAGTTATCAAAAGTACCATGAGAGATTGTTGCAGCTAGTGAAGGTTGGTGGCATAATAGTGTATGATAATACACTCTGGTTTGGAACAGTTGCTATGGCAGAGGAGTCTGTTCCAGAAGCTCGAAAATCAGACAGGCATCACATTATCGAACTTAACAAGTTTTTAGCTGCTGATTCTCGCATTCAAATTTCTCACGTCCCTTTGGGTGATGGAATTACCATTTGTAGGGTACTTTGAAGTTTATGTCATATGAAGTTAACGGCGATTGATGAGAAGATAATCTATTAGGGAGATTTTCCTTCTTTGTGTTTTTCTTGGAACTATTTGTAGTTAAAAAGGTCTATCTGCGATAAGAATTGATATAAATACTTCTTTGCTAGTTGTTGTTGCACCTTTTTTTCTTAAATTTTGGTTTCCTATTTACGGTATCCACATTGGGGCCCGATTGAATCCGGATTCGCGACGAATTATCCCATATTGAGGGGTAAAATGCTCTCTAACAAAGGAAACTTCATACTCAGGACTCGAACCCGAGACTTCTGATTAAGGATGAATGAATACTTACCACTTCAGTACAACCCTTATTGGTAGTTGTTGCTGCTCTAATTGTCAGCTAGGTGGCAGTATTTTTTTTTTTTTTTTTTTTTTTTTTTTTTTTTTTTTTTTTTTTTTTTTTTTTTTTTTTTTTTTTTTTTTTAGAATTTGCAAAAGTTGAGTCCACAAATATATTTGTATGAGCTTTTATTTGAAAAAGAAAAATTGAATTTTTTTGCACAAAAAATGTAGTTTTTCTTTTAATTATGTTTGCCCTCAAATTCGGATAACAATTAAACTTATATTGTGGTTTTAAGGATATGTGATTTAATCCAATACCAAATTATAGGCAAGGAATTAAACAATAAAATAAATCAAACCAGGGTATAAGCAAGGCCTCGACCTCGATTTGAGACAGTCTCGAGGTGGAACAGTAAGAATAGTAAATGATAAAGCAATTCTGACGAACAGTAAGTGAAATAGCAAGAGAGTAATGAGCGTATGTATTTTTATCAGTGAATAATGATGATTACAAATGAATGAGATTCCTTTTTATATAATAGAGGATTCCTAATTATGATACAATTCTAATTACGGAAGTAAATCCCCTGATTAGTACCAATAACTGCTCTTGGTTTGATCTGTTCCAGAATTTCCGCCGTGATCTTCAATCGGTTACAGATATGTCGTCATTCCGTTATTATGCTCCACTCCAAGATGGTCATACTTGGTCTCGATTGCCGCTGGCCCCGGTCTCAACGGACACTTCGATCTCTAGGCTTGATGTCTCATCTTCGAGCTAGGGTCTGATTCATTACGAGGCTACCCCCGATGCAACTCCCTTGTCTCGATTAAATAGTAAAATCGGGTAGGCCCGATTTTGACCTCATATAACAATGGCGAAAACATCAAAAACTGTTCCTCAAAAGGAAAAAACCTCTTCATCACGGTTGCCCAGTGATAAAACGCAGGTGGAGCCACGCATCGAAGAGTGCGTCCCCTGGCCATTCGAAATCACTTCTGATTTTAAAGTTTAAAAACCCTCTTCGGTTCCTGGCCGATGCGAGCCCATGTAGAGATATATAGCTTGATAATCTAAGGCGATCTCGTGCATGTGAAAAATGATTGACACTGGTAAAACAAAGAGGTGGTAATTCCTACCCCCGAAGAGGATATTACCACTCATGTGAAAGGATTTTTAAGTGTCTACATTTACCTTTTTACATGTTGGGTCCCATCGATTCAGTTATAATCGACTTCTGCCGCCCCCTTTTTTGGCGCATCGTTATTTTGCTCTGATTCTTCGTGAGCAAGGTCGAAGGGATGTCTTTCACCCTTGATCATCTCATTAGACTATACAACACCCGTCTCTATCGAGGCGGATTAATAAGGCTTTAGTGCCGGGCCACAAAGGTGCTGTTCTCGAGCATAAACGAGGACAAAGATCGAGGATGGATGGGCCAGTTTTTTTGAGTCAGGACTTCTGACATAATACCGGCCAAGAAGATGCCATTCCCCAAAGAATGAGCATAAGTGCAAACCCACCAATAGCTTCTGGTGATTGTTTTGCTTCCTTTATCTTTTCTCATATTCATTCTTCCTTATGGTGCAATAGTGTCACGACCCCAAACCTAAACTAGTCGTGATGGCGCCTATTGTGGAATTACGCCAGCCAACTTAACACTCAAAACGTAAAGGATCTTTCATTTATATCATTTCTAAACTGATAACCCGTAAAGGTTTCATTTAAATTTCCTTTTAAAACGACAAAGCTACACCATATGTTCAAAATACAACCCCAAGACCCTGGAGTCACTGGTCATGAGCATCTACAGAAATATACAAGTCTGGAAAATAAACTCTATAATAGTAAGCAGGAGAGAGAGACAGGTCTATGGACGTGTGCAGCTATCTCGCAAAATCTCCGAGAAATCTCTGGAACAGATAGACAGCTCACTCTGCCCTAGCACCTAGATCTACCCACAAGGTGCATGGAGTAATGTGAGTACGCCAACTCAGTAGTAATGAAAATGAATCAGGTCTGAATAGTAAGAAACACATAAAGTCAAATCATCAATTCACAATAAACACAGTCTTTCTTTCCAACAGTGTATACGTTAAATCATCACGCTAAAAAAAAGTCAATTTCAGTAAAAATCCTTTGAAAAGTGTAATTTCCAACATTTTTCAGAAAAACTGCCCCAAGAAGTTTAGTGTAAAATAAAATGAATCATAAGTAGCCACTCAGGCAAAAACATGAATAATAAACCGGCCCTCGGGCATAACATCACTCACAATCAGTCCCTCAGCATGCCTCACAATCATTCGTAATCAGTCCCTCGGGCAACCTCACAGCCACTCATGCCTCCTAATCACTCATCACTCGGCACTCGGTACTCGGCACTCGGCACTCGTACTCAGTAGGTACATGCGCTCACTGGGGGTGTACATAATCTGGAGGGGCTCCTACAGTCCAAGCGCTAATATCAAGCCATCTCGTGGCATAAATCACTCTGGCACTCGGCCTATCAATAACATGCTGCGGCGTGCAGCCCGATCCCATATCATGTCCTCACAAATCAGGCACTCGACCTCACCCGATCATCATAAACAGAATAACATGTTGCGGCGCGCAGTCCGATCCCATAATATCCTCACAACATAGGCCCTCGGCCTCACTTAGTCATAAACCTCTCAAAAATGCCACTCGGGCTATCAACAAACGGGGTACTCGACCCAAAACAGTATTTTATATCACAAAAATAGTGTAACAAGTCTGAGTTTCGAAAACAATAAAATATGATGTGACTGAGTGTAAATCATGAATCAATACAGTGAGGAATATAAAAAATAGCCCCCCAAGGGTTCTAAACAGATCGGCACAAGGCCCCAAACATGGCGTTCAGCCCAAATATAGTAATAGTCTGAAAACACAATTTATCATATGATTTAAAGAAATTACGCAACTCTATGGTTGCCACGGGAAGGACCAAGTCCACGTCCCCTATCAGTGCACGCCACAGACTTGTCATCCAGCATGTGCGTCATACCAAAAATAGTGAGAAAATACTAAGTCTGGGGTTTCATACCCTCGGGACAAGATTTACAGTCATTACTTACCTCAAACCGACCTGAAAACTACTCTGTGATGCTCTTGCCTCTCGAATCGGCTCCCAATTGCTCCGAATCTATCCAAAACCAGATTAATAACATCAAAATATGCTAGGGAGACGAAACCCATTCAAAAATTATCACAATTAGGCACAAATCCCGAAATTGGTAAAACCCGACCTCGGGGCCCACGTCTCGGGATTCGATAAAAATCACAAAACCAGAATCCTTATCCTACCACGAGTCTATACATACCAAAAACATCAAAATCGGACCACAATTGCCCCTTCAATTTCCCAATTAAAGTCTCCAATTTCCCATGCCCTAACTTCCCCAAATTTGGGTTCAAATCCAACTAATTTCAGGTTTAATTACTTAGAAATCAACATAGAATCGAGTTATGAAGTCAAAAATCTTACCTCCAAGTGTTTCCCCTTTGATTCCCTCTTTAATCTTTCTCAAAAGCTTCAAATCCATCACAAAATGGTGAAAAGTGGGCTAAAAATCGCGGATATGTCTTTTTAAAATATACCGCCCAGGCCCCTATTTTTTCCTCAGTGCGTTCGCGTTCAAACAGACGCATTTCCGAAGCACATACCAAACTTCCCCTACGCGATCGTGTCCTTCCCCCACGCGTTCGCATAACTTACCAACCAGCCCCACGCGCCCTCAACCCTATCCGTTCGCAGGTCTCTCCCCACGCGATCGCACTGCTCAACACTCCCTCACTCACGCGATCGCGGACCCTCAATGGCGATCACATAGTACAAAAACTATGTTTTCCCCTAAAATCCCTATGCGATCGAATCCATACATACGCGACCGCATAGAAAGATATCTGTCACAACCCAAATTCCCACCCTTTGGGCCGTGACTGCGCCTAACGTTGAAACCGCTAGGCCAGCCAACGTATACTTGCAATAACAATTTAAAATCATTTAATACTGAACGAAACGATGGTTCGTCACTTTCGACAAATTCCCAACA
>ML294488.1:3497-83356 GCA_005239495.1 Nicotiana undulata
AGTTCTTGGGAGGTTGTTTAGAATATTATGGGGACGCTAAGACTTAATTATATCATTTATGCTATGGTTGCTTGCTTATTATTTAATTGTGAACTATTTTAATTGAACAAAAGCGTAGCAATGTGATGGTTGGCTAGCCTAGTTCCACGATAGGCGCCATCACGGCCTGTTAGGGTTTGGGGTCGTGACACGACAGCAGCTCCGGAATGTCATTTATGACTTGTGTGCAAAATTGGAGGTCATTCGGACGAGTTTAGACGTGTTTCGGCGTCGAATGTGAATTCTTGAAAATTCCTAAGTTCTTAGGCTTGAATCTATGCATAATTGAGGATTTTGATGTTACAGGATGTGTTTTTAGGGCCCGACCAGGTTTGAATGAGGTATTAAGGTCGGTTGGTGGTTTTGGTTGAGGTCCCGGGGGCCTCGGGTGTGTTTAGAATGTTCAAACAGACCATTTTGGCCTAAACTCATTGTTGGTTTTGCTGGTTTTACACCAACAGTTCCTTGTTCACTGCGATCGCAAGGTATTATATGCGATAGCAGAGGGTAAGTGATGGAGGCCTCGAGTTTGTTCTCTGCGATCACAAGTTATGGTCCGCGGTCGCAGTGCTTTGTAAGGTTGGTCTCCGCGATCGCATGCTTCAGGTCATGATCGCATAGTGTTTCCAAGATATGAGGGAGATCGACTGGTTACTCTGCGCGATCGCAGGAGTACGGACGCGATCGCACTAGTATATCCCCTGAAGGACCGCGATCGCAGACCCTCAGCCGCGTTCGCATAAGGTAGTTTTGGGCGCGTGGGTTTTTACTCTCCGCGATCGCAGAGGGTTTTCCGCGATCGCATAGAAGGAAATATACCTGGTCATAATATTAATCCCATTTCGAAGGTTTGAGTCTTATTTCACCATTTTTGGATTTTGGAGCTCGGGAGATGCGATCCTTGAGGGACTTTTCACCTGGGTATTCTAGGTAAGTGATTTCTAACCATCATAGGTCAATATCCATGATTCTAATCTTAAACTCCACCCTTAATTTCGAGATTTTGAGTAGAAATTTGGGAAAAATGGAAGGAAACTTCTTAGATCAAATTATTGGGGTTTGATTGAGTATTTGACCTCCGATTTGAGAGTTTTTTATATGGTTAGACTCGTGAGTGAATGAGAGTTCGGGAAATATAAATTTTACCCGAAGACGTGGGCCCGAGGGTCATTTTGGTCAAATTCCTAATGTCGCGTATTTGCTTCGAATTAATTAGTTACTTTGATTTCTTGAAATGATATTTACAATATGCAATCGATTGAATAGATGGGTCACCCGGAGTTGGATACTCGTGGAAAGAGAGTGGTATAGAGTTGATTTACGCAGTCGAGGTAAGTGGCTTGCCTAACTCTGTGTTGGGGAATTTCCCTTAGGCATTTTAACTGATTTTTACTACAAAAACAAATCCCGTGTACGTGAGGTGAGGGGTGCGTGCATGGGTTATTTCACTGAATTTCCATCGTTCTTGTTATGGCATATCTCATTTTCACTTCAAACATTACTATTACTGATTTAGACTGAGTAGCAACTTAAGATTTAAACTTATCAACCGATTTTACTTGATTTTCCACTCATTACTACTATTTGAACATCGTTGAAGTATTTTACTCTATTTTGCCAACGGCTTTTTTCTAAACTTTTGAACTACGCTACATCCGGTATACAATTTGCATTGCATCTTTAAATTTGGGACTACGGACCGTGATCCGGGAGCTTTCCCCCTGTACTGCAATGCATATTTAAATTGGGACTATGGACCGTGATCCGGGAGCTTTCCCCATGTACTGCATTGCATATTTACAGTGGGACTGTGGGCTGAGACCTGTGATCTTTCCCCTGTATTTCATTGCATATTTACATTGGGACTGCGGGCCGAGACCTGTGATCTTTCCCCTGTACTGCATTGCATTGCATATTTATATTGGGACTGCATGCCGAGACTTGAGACTTTCCCCTGTATTGCATTGCACGAGTATTATTGCGTTATATGATGTGCTGAGCTGAAAGCTATTTACATAATTCTCTTCTAGTTTTTACTTTAGATTTTCGTAAATTATTGCTGCTTATTTCAACTGTTAAATTATAACTGTCTATTTATAAACTCAATAGAGCTTCCACCTGACCTCGTCACTACTTGACTGGGGTTAGGCTTTGAACTTAGTGGGTACCGAATGTGGAGTACTCAAGCCCTTCTGCGCATGTTTTCCCCATGTGCAGATCCAGGTACCCGTACGCAGTACCGAGATTAGTAGCAACAACAGTCTTTGGGAGACTTAGAGGTATTTCTGCCGCGTCCGCAGAGCCTTCCGAGTCCCTCTCTTATCTTAGTATAGTCGTGGTACTTAGACAGAAATACTCTCAGTTTCGATGTATTGAGCTAGAGTGTTAAGCTTGTGACAGTTGTGATAGTCCGGGTTTTGGGAAGAATTAAACTGTAATGCCGAGCGGCTCAAGCTTTATGGTTACTGTTTTTATCTTTAATGTTTTATCCATGTTTCCGATTTACTTTTCTGCATGTTTTAGGCTTACCTAGTCGTAGAGACTAGGTGCCGTCACGAGACCATGTGGAGGGAAATTTGGGTCGTGACATCTATGATCGAAGTTAGTTGAGTACATACTCTATTCAATAAGAATTCAACATTATATAAATTTCAAAATACATAAATATACAATTAATTATTTTTAAAAAATCTCAACAAATACTACTATTATGATGAAAATTACATTATACCCTAAATAGTATCTCAATCATATCAAATGAAACTAAAAAAACTGCAATATTTTAATTTAAGGTCAATTTGATTAGTATTTAGCGTGAACGAGAGATTAATTTATTTTTAATATTATGTCATTCAACTAGAACAAAATACAACTTTTTTTGTTAAAATTCTTGATAATTAAAAATCACGATTATTTTTTCAAAGGGCCAAAAGACACCTTTTCATCAACTATTTAGAAAAAATATTAATATATCTTATTATTTAAATTTTGATTAGTATAAAAAGAAAAAAGTAATACATTAACACAATTGAAAATACGAAAGAATAAAACTATATATCATTCAATTTAAACAATCATAAAAATACATGACGACTTATTTTTCAACTGACTTTTTAATTATTATTTTATAGTAATTAATTTAAGGCTTGGTGGTGCAAAAAAATTTAAAATAAAAAAGTGTAGACCCTATGTAGAAATGATTTAAATTCTACTTGAATTATTATCTAATTAATGTATAGTAAAGCATTAAAATTCGACAAGTATTTTAAATTGATTGGTATAGTAATACGATTTCAGAAAAATTAAAATGCACATAATGCAAAAGATTAATAATAATTCATGTAATTGTGATTCTATATTACACAAAAGCCTATTCTCTTTCTTCTTTCCCTAACCGCTTGTTTGGATGGTTGTTACGTATCGTTTCATAATATATCGTATCGTATTGTATCGTTTGATAAATACAATATTTTGATAGATTGTGTCGTTTGCCATCGTTTTATGATATATCACACCAGCAATATGAAGAATAAACTTGCAATATTATTAAAAAAAATTATGATACAGGGTAAAACTATTATATAAAAGGTAGGGTAAATGATTAAAAAAATTTATTTAATAATAATGAAAGGTGAGATTGAGAGAAAAAGACAAGGTAACGACGCGACCACGCCAAATCGTCGTTACATAAAGTTGCACATTTCATCGTTATGTAACAACGGATTTAACGATACGATACAATAAAATTTAAGTAACAATCAAAACAAACATCGTATTTAAAGTAACAATACAATACAATACAATGGATAACAACCATCCAAACAGTTGTAAAGGCATAGAAAGTGTGTAATTAGCAATAGACCAAGAAATATTAAAAGGAAGAAAACAAGAAGAATAAGGAAAAAACAACAATTGAGCGCGATTATCGCACGGTACATTATCTAGTATGTATATAAATTTTGAGTTTTCCTTATTAATATCAAAAATACCATTTCTAACAAATTATTCTAATTAATTTTTTTACTATTCTCAATATCTTATTCCACCATAATACATGCTTAAATTCTATTTTTTTTAATTTATAAATTAAATTTATTTATTTATAGGTAAGTCCATAATATAAATTAAAAAGAGAAAAAAAAATATTAAAAACTTTTAAAATAAAAATAAAAAGAAGACAAAAGTTGATAATTTAGATGGTAAAATAGATATATGGCAATCAAAAATTTGAAAAATCTAGCTGAGTGGTCTTTCGAGTATTATATTAAGTGGCTTTGTTGTTACAAATAAACTAAAAATAACTTTAGAAGGTAATTTTCGAATAGTTGAGTGATTAATTGACTCCATCGTATAACTTGATTATTGAGTGAAGAAAGTTTGGGATTCAACTTTGTTTGGGTCGTTTAGTGTTTACGAACTATGCCTTCCCCCTTTATATTGTAGCAATGTGGACTTGTTTCATCATTCAGTTGGTTTAGGATTTTATTATTTTTCCAGATTTACTCGAATCTTAATTTGGCACAAATGATATGAAGTCGAATTCGGCTAAATAATCTGCACAACTTTCAGAGTAATTCTGCTATTTAAATGGCCTTAAAATATGGGGAACAAATTTTCACAATTATTATATCAGTTTGATAGTTGAGCCAATTCTTTTCAACTTTGGACAATTAAGCAGATTTCACACGACGTTTTCTGCATCTCCATTTTGAGTCAAAAAGTTTTGACTAGTATAAAACTGGACAAATCATTTTATTGCCGAAAAGCGGTTGGGCACATTCATTTTAATCCTTATCCACGCGAACCTATTTTTATATGTTTCTCTGTAATATAATAGTACTTTATTATAATTATTAAGTTTTCCTAAAATCAAATATCATATTTTGTTATAATATATATTTTTTATAATGGCAATTTGATATAATATTCAAAATATTCGGAACAAATGAGGTTGTTAAAAAGAGATTTGAGTGTACGTGCGCACGTATGTATCACGTTAATCAATGTAAAACGTACACACATTATTAAAAAATAGCAATAGAGATAAAAGTAAACGCAACATATGTTAAAATGATAAAAATATGTATTAGTGCATTGATACAATATATAGTTGAATTCAACATTTTCTGAATGAATTTAGAATAATTAGTTCAATATTATCTGTAGCAATAGATATTTATTACTTCCTCCGTTTTATATTAAATGAGGTACTTTCTTTTTTAGTATGTTCCAAAATAAATGACATATTTTTAAATTTAGAAATAATTCAACTTTAAACTCCTTATTTTACCCTTAATGAGAAGCTTTTATAACCACACAAAAATCATGACCCCACAAAGCTTTACCTCTTAAGTTTTTAAGACCACAAATTTCAAAAGTCTTTTTTTTCCCCTTAAATTCCATGCCGAGTCAAACTAGCTTATTTAATATGAAACGAAGAAAATATATAAGATACAAATATACTATGTTATTGTATCTCATCTGGCACCTCTTTTGTAAACTCATATTGATAGTGTCATAGTACAAAATAATTGTTCTAAACCCATTTGTGGAATCAAATTGCGTATGTTGTTATTGTTAAAATTATATACGTACCACATTTTCAGATTAAAAGAAAAATCTATTAAATAAAATAGGTGACAAACAGAAAAATACTATTAAATTTCTCCGATAAGATAAGAAAGCATTCCAACTTCTCGCAAGTTCCAAGACACCTCACTTGTCAAGTCAAATGTCACCTCTGAATAATGTGAACATATTATTATGTCACGCTTCCTTTTTATCTCGTATTGCTGTGGGTACAGTATTAAAAAGACGAAGAAATATTTCATTTGATCCTTTACACTTTTAAATCGAAAATAGTTATAATTAATAGGTTTGACTTATATATCTCTTATATGTTATGAATATTAAATGAATCTTTCATATTTATAAATAATTTATTTAATTAAAACTCAAAATCAGTTCAAGAGCTTAATTTGACCCAAAATATTACTATTATAATTTTTTAAAATTGTTCTAATCTTTTATATTTTATAAAAGTCCCCATAATTTATTATTTTGTAACAATGCTGTTTCTCTTCTCGGCCATCTGATAGTGTAATATGTAGTTTGTTATAAAAATAATAATTTTATACCAAATTTATTTATGTTTAAGGGTATGAATTGCGATAATATAATGAACGTTATTGATGAAGGTATTGGGTATTTGTGATAGTTTTTAGAACTTGTGGGTATAAATATATATATATTTTTTTTAAAGACATGAAATATAATTTGAAAACTGATTTCCAAAAAACATTTTCATCTTCAAATCAAATTTTTTAAAATAAATTTGGGAATATATAGCTAAACTATAGCTGAGATAAATCCTGAGAATAAAGTTGTGGAAACATAAGGTAAAATGCTTAAAGGTAATTTTTCAACGGTAGAACACTTTTCTTTTTCTTTTGACTGAAAGGTTAAGCTGACTTAATTGAGTTCTAATAATCCCTTAATCACGTGACCAACTACCCCGATCAAATTAATGATGACTATAACTATTGTAAGCTTCTTTTGGACCACAACAATCTACAAAATTCTTTTTAAATTATAATATACCGCTTTCATTATGTTTTTTCGGGATAAGGACTGCAATTTTTATGTTGACTTCACATTAATTATCTCTTATACTGGAGTGATTTTATTTTGTGTCTCACATAATTTATATTAGTTGTGTAAGCTTTTTTTTATCTCATATACTTGTGGACCCATCTCTTACACATCTGGGTTCACAAAATTTTAGGACCATACAATTGTGAGATAGAAAAGAGGCCTCACATCACTATTGTAAGTTGTGTGAGGCATAAAATAAAATTACTCCCTTATACTGATATTCACCTAAGGGTAAACCGAAACAAATGAATAATTAGGCTATTTAAAAATATATTTGTAAATAATAAATTTAATTTTGCAAATTACTGTATAATTTGCAGCGGGAAGCGTGTGGGAAGATAGATAGTGGGACCAAACGTGAACCACTTTGATAATCCACTTCCACTGTGAAAAAGGATGCAGCCTTTCACACGGAATCACAAACAGAGCCTTTAGCGGTCTATCAAGTCCCTTGTTTGAATCATGATAATACTGTGCACGAATTATGCAGCATTTATTTAGAAATTTGGAAAATATACTTTTAAGAGTCGTTTGACAGAGTGGTGTTAGGTATCGTGTGGAGCTAATAAAGCAAATATTAAACGATGATAAATCCAACAATAAAAGAATAATTTATCAAAAAAAATATAAATATTTAATGTGGTTCGATCAACTGATCTATATTCACAATGGAGATAAACAGTCCACTATAATAAAAAAGAGTTCAAAATATCGAGAGAACAGCCTCACGAAGAGGCAAACACACATGACACACTACACTTGTCCCGTAAAATTCCCCCCTAAACACTACTCTCAAACCCCATATGGTTACATTGTAAATTCTACTGAATGAGAAGGAAGGATCCCAAATTTATAGAAGTCCAAACCTTTTTCTACAAGAAAAAAGATTATCCAAATATGAAAGAATTATAATTTCCTTCTACAAAAGAAAAACTCAATTATGGTAATATGTTGTTCTTTCCTGCTAAAAATAGGAAAAATCAAATATGATAAGAAAATTAAGACAACCCCTAACGGTGATATCCATGGGATGAGATATTTTATGAGATAATGTAAACATTATCCCGGATTAGTTAATACCTCCAAATTAAACATGAGATAAAGTTAACTCCAAACTTCATCGTGTGATTAAAAATGGCAGTTCGGTGCACTAAGCTTCCGCAATGCACGGGGTATTTGGCTGGATAAAAATGGTCTATCGTACGCAGTCTTATCCTGTATTTCTACAAGAGGCGGGTTTCATGGTTCGAACTCGTGACCTCCTAGTCACATGGCAGCAACTTTACCAATTACGTCAAGTCTCCCCTTCATACTTTTCTTATTCATATATCAAACGATCCCTAAAGGTATAATGTAAATAGCCTATGTTAATGTAATTATTAATGGCTGATTATAAAGCTCGAACCCATATCATATAGATCATAGGGGGAGATAATTTTACGGTTTGCTCCCGGATTTCTCTTCTTATTTGAACCATGTCAAAGATCTGAATTATTTTACTTATTTTATTTTATTTATTTTATTTATTTATTTTTATATAAGTAGGGGGGAGAGAGGAAAAAGGATGATGAGTCATGACTTTTCTTGTATCTGCAAAAAAGCAACTGCATCCACCTCCCATCATACTTGTCTCACTATAGATCCAGCTTTTCTCTAAATTTTTCCTTTTTGCTTTGAGTATACAATTTCACTTCAACCAAAACACAGTTCAGTTTCAGCTGCGGCTGCTTAATCGCCAGTAGTTAAATGGAGCAAGAGATGACTGAGCTTCTTTCTTTAGATCAATCAATTAAAATGGAGGATTCAGAGCAGCAGCAAAAACAAACCTCTCCTCATTCTTCTTCTATTCCTATTAAAAGTAGACCAAAGGGTGGCCTCATCACTATGCCTTTTATTATAGGTACCATTTTTATTTATTTTTACTTCTTTGTTTCTGGGTATGCATATAATTAATTTTTCTTTTTTGGATTCGTTGTTTCTGTTGATTACAGCAAATGAGGCATTAGAGAAAGTGGCAAGCTATGGGCTTTTACCCAATATGACATTCTATTTGATGAAAGATTATAGGATGGAGGTTACTACTGCTCAAAATTTACTGTTTTTTTGGTCAGCAGCTACAAATTTCTTGCCTTTAGTTGGTGCATTTGTTGCTGATTCATATCTGGGTCGTTTCCTCGCCATTGGCCTTGGTTCCATTTTCAGTTTCCTGGTAATTAACTACTACTAAGTGTATTAATTATCTTTTGTTAATTAGAGTTTTCGAGTTGTCGTTTGGGTCGAGGGACAGCGAATTGATCTGATGATGGCGAACCATCATTTATTTACTTAAACAATTTGGGGTTGTTTGGTTGTAAAAAAGTTATCCTAGAATTAATTATGCTGAGATTAATTATTTCATCTTCCGTGATAAATAAATATTATAGTTCCGTGATAAATAGTCCCAGAATTAATTATATCACAATTTTCTATCAACTAAATATGAGATAAATTCTTCTTAAATTTAGTCCCGAGATGAATTATTTCTTGTATTTCGTAGCAAACAAACCTTTATGTTTTGTTTTAAATTTATGAACTTAGAAAGTACATAGAAAAGGAAACCTTGGCGTAACCAGTAAAATTGCCCTCATGTGACCAAGAGGGCACGGGTTCAGCCGTAGAAACGGCTTTTTTGCATAAATGCAAGGTAAGCCGGCTTACATAGACCCTTGTGGAAAAAAGAAAATTAAGTGAAAAAGATATTTGCAATTTAGAATTGTGTTTGGACATAAATTTCTGTTTAGGTTATTTTTGAAATTTTGTGAGTGAATTGAGTAAAATTTTTGAAAAATAGCTTTTTGGAGTTTTTCAAACTTTCCAAAATGCATTTTGAAGTAAAAATTTGAAATTTTATAAACGAACTTTAATTTAAGAAAAAAAAGAGTTTTATGTCCGAACGGGCTATGTTAATTTAAGACACTTCGTTTTTTTTTTTTTTTTGGGTTTAGCCTTAACTGAAAAAACTTTATTTTTCGGTGGTCAAAGAAATTGACGAGAGCGATGTTACGTTTGATAAGTGTTTTTTCCCACTTTTTATATTATGGAACCACCCGTTTGTCTAATTTAAAATTTTATAAAATGCGTAACTGTTGTCCGTTACACTGACATTCACTTTGTGTCTTTTCTCCTTTGTTAATGGAATTAATAATTATATTTCCGAAGAAAGTGCTATTCCTTATTACTACTGCCGAACGTCTTACTCCTGACAAAATAATTACTATAAGTTTTAGCTTCTCTTATTGCAGTCGGAGGATCCAATGCAGTCTTAAACTTTTGAAACTTACTGTCTCTACTGTCCTATTTGCTGCTACAAATTTTTAGTTTTTTAATAACAACAGCCAATTTACCCACCACTTTTTATTTTTCTAGCCGGTATACATATATTATGCACTTACTTTACATTGTTAGACATATATGATACGTGAATTATATATATATTACACATTCGCCGTCTATTTATGGTTTAAGCAATTAGGTGGACGGCTATTTGGGTTAATTCTTCTTCTTTTAAATAGTTAAATGCTATTGCTGTGAAGGCCAGTTTACCCACCTTATATTTTATTCAAGTAAATTGTTTTGCTTACTGTATCTTTTACATTTGGTCTTGGAAGGTGGAGTTATCTCTGCGTTATTTTCTAAATTAATAGTAGAACAGCTTAACTCTATGTTATTATATCAGACAGTAAATCCTAATGATGGAGATATTGCTTTTCTAGCTTGTATTGTAACATGGTTTTCTGTTTCAAAGCGCAAAGCGTTCCAAAAATGTCGATATTGTCCCTTAAGGCCATAGCCACAATTTGTATGCTATTATGCAGCAGTATTCCTCTTTGCCCTTTTGTTTCCCTAATGTTTGCAAAATGAAATGATGTGGCCACCCCATAAGCAGTGGCGGATCCAAAACCTTTTTAAACCTTTATGTTGCCACCGCTGGACCCAATGCACTTTTGTAATTGTACGCGTTGATTTTTAATATTTGTTGAAATTTTTGTTAGCTGCGCAAACGCACACACACATTCACATAAATATGCCCCCGTAAGACCAGATGATTGTAGTTAAACACTTAAACTTACCAACTTTTAACACTTTAATGCCCTTTTTGTCGCAGGGAACTACAGTATTGTGGTTAACAGCAATGATTCCGAAAGCAAGGCCACCGCCTTGTAATCAAGTAGGGCAGGCCTGTAAATCTGCCACAGCATCGCAATTCATGCTCTTGGTCTTCTCATTTCTACTCATGTCAATTGGTGCTGGTGGTATAAGACCATGTTCTTTAGCTTTTGGTGCTAACCAGTTTGACAAGAGAGATAATCCCAACAACCAAAGGGTGTTGGAGAGCTTCTTTGCCTGGTATTATACTTCATCCATAGTCTCTGTTCTTATTGCCTTGACAGGTATCGTTTACCTTCAAGATAAGATGGGCTGGAAAATAGGTTTTGGAGTTCCTGCAATCCTCATGTTCTTATCCGCACTGTTTTTCTTCCTTGCTTCTCCTTTTTATATCAAGCACAAGGTCAAATCAAACTTGTTTAGCAGCTTTATTCAAGTAATTGTGGTTGCCTACAAGAATAGGAAACTCCCATACCCTATTCAGAATTCTGATTACCATCACAAGAATGGTTCACAACTTCAAGTGCCAATGGAGAAATTGAGATTCTTGAACAAAGCTTGTATCATTAAGAGCCCTGAAGATGTTAAGCCAAATGGAGTTGCAGTCAACCCGTGGAACCTTTGCACAGTGGAGCAAGTCGAGGAGCTAAAAGCCCTCATTAGGATCATGCCATTGTGGTCGACAGGGATCATGATATCGATAAACTTAAGCCAGAGTTCATTCCCTTTACTACAAGCTCAATCCATGGATAGACATCTAACGAAAAATTTTCAAATTCCAGCTGGCTCATTTGGTATGTTTTTGATGATTGCATTAACAATTTGGGTTTTTCTCTATGACCGCGTGATGCTTCCGTTGGCATCAAAAATCAGAGGAAGACCAGTTCGTCTAACACCTATAGTCAGAATGGGAGTTGGCATATTCGTCTCTTGCATGTCTATGTTAGTCTCTGGTATTGTGGAACATGTTCGACGAAGAAGAGCAATAAACCAAGGGCTCTTGAACAACCCCGAGGGGTTGGTGGAAATGTCAGCAATGTGGCTCATACTGCAAAATAGTTTGAACGGGATAGCAGAGGCATTCAGTGCAATCGGCCAAACAGAGTTCTATTATTCTGAGCTCCCGAGGAGTATGTCCAGTCTCGCGTCTGCACTCTTAGGACTAGGAATGGCAGTGGCAAATCTGTTAGCAAGTGTGATCTTGAGTGCTGTGGATAAGCATACCAAAGGAGAAGGGAAAGAGAGTTGGGTTTCAAGCAGTATAAATAAAGGTCACTATGAGTATTACTACTGGCTTCTTGCTATCATGACAGCTTTTAATCTGATTTATTTTATGGTTTGTAAATGGGCATATGGACCCTGTGTTGACATTGACATCACTAAGAGAATGTTAGAGCTTAGTGATGATGATCTGCCACAGGACAACATGTCTAGTCATGGCTTGAATTCGCGCCAAGCTAGTTGTTAAATAGTGTATACTTACATAGTACTAGTATTTATACAATCATATATTACCAATTGCTTCTAGATTTTTTAGCTACTGTCATATTGTCAGCTTTGCCTCATTTTCTTTTAACCTCTCAATCCCACCCCCCACCCCCCAAATGAGATTTTTCTTTTTTTTAAATATATAGCCCAACACACCTCTTGGGTTGTGTTGGGGAAGTTTTGTCACTAATGATAAGTTGTCTACATCACACCCGTTGGTAATGTGTCCCTTCTCCCGATTTTGCGTGAACATGAGATGCCTTTGTGCACCGAAACGGCCCAACACAACAATTTGAATCCACGTAACCATATTTGTTAGCTTTGCCTTATTTTCTTTTAAACTCTTGCTAACTTCGTGTTGCAAAAGGGAATATTAATGTCGACATAAAGAGTCTTGGTCGAGCAAACGAATGGAAGGACAATATACCAGAAATATCATTTATAAAGATGTATTAGGTGATATACGTTTCATTACATGTTTGTGCCTCGTAAATAAAATCAAAATAAGTAAAAAGAATCATATGTACCTATTTAAGCTTTGATTGTTCATCTTTAAAGGTTAAACAATATTCAATCATCTTGGCCTCCACAAATAAGTCATTATAAGATAATCCACATTGATCATTCATAAAAAGTTGTACCTTATTCTTCCATGTATAATTATTTACTTAAAATATAACAACAACAACAACAACATTTTTGACAATTTCTAATAATATTGTATTATTTTATAAAAATATGTACTCATATGATTCGACATACACATATAACAGACGTAAAGAAAAAGTAATAGAAGTATACATTTTTTGAAGGATAGTGATTACAACGTCAAAGCCTCATTTTTCTATTGCTGCGATTTTCCACCAGCATATTTTGAGCCAATTTGTCATTTTATTGGCCTTATACTATGAGACATTAATTTTGGGAATAGATTTCCATAATTATGTTCATTGTTGTATTTCCTTTTTATAGTTCAACTACTTATATTCAAAATTAGGACAACTGAGGAGGTTTCCCACGACGTTTTCTGCTTACTTTAATTTGACTTTTATGCAGAAGACTGCTAAAACACATCCAAACAAAATTGGACAAATCATTTCGTTGCCGTAAATTATTGTGTTTGTACACTTCTGTTGTCCATTATATATGCCTTGATATTTCTTTCAAATCTATCTATCTACCATCATTTAGTTCACGTTTGGCCATATTATCAAGAAAGAAATTAAAAATATTATTTGTTTATGAAATATGATCATATTTTGGGAAAGAAATTCAAAATTTATCAATTTTTTATTTTTGGGTGAAAATATTTCTTTCACTCATAAAATTTTATTTTTTCTTCAGATAAAATGCATGTCCAAACAGAACTTGAACTTTCAAAATTTAGTTTTCAATACAACATCAAGAGCTCTTTTTTCAAGTTTCAATCAAATTTATGCCATACGCTTGCTTATTGTAGACAATAAATTACGTCGAGAAAATAAAATCAAGACCGAAAGATATCGCAACAATCGTAGTATTTGATTTCAAATGTTTGAGTGATACAATCTCTATAAATTCTATGATTCGAACTTTGATTTGAACTCGTACCCCTTGAACCTTGATTTGTTCTTCGTTCTTGAGTTTGAACTTGATTGCTTAAAGCTTGAAACATGTAGAAAAATTTGCGGCGTTTGCTCCCCGAGCTCTCTCTTGCTTCTTGTTATCGTCTTTTATGGGTTATGAAGACCCCTATTTATAGTTGTGAGAGGGAAGAGTTGTGATAAAAATAAACTCTTTCCGACCAATCAAATTGGAGTGTGACAAGGCCACATTTGATTGGCCAGAACATGTCACTTGCACACGTGGCGCGGTTTCATTGGCCTTTTAGTGTGCCTTAATATGCCTTGTCATTTTGACACGTGGCATGATCCTATTGGCTCTTCCGCTTGACTTGGCGTGCCGCGTCATTTGACACGCGAGCATCAATTTGGGCCTCTAGGAAGATGAAATCTTGGGCTTAATGAAGTGGGCTCATCATTTGTAGCCCAATGAACTAAGACTTATTTACTTAATCGAGATATATTAGACTTATATAATTAATTCAATTATGTTAGCCCATAATATTTATTTGGAATAATATATTTAAATATGGTCCAAATTAATTTATTGAATTTAAATTCAATAAATTTTGCATGCCTACACTTATAATCACACATCGTCTACGATAAAAAATTTATTCACGCTCAATATTAATATCAAATTAATAAATATAAAATATTTATGTTGCTTACATAGATTTATTCAATCACGGTTATATATTTTCACTTCAATTTTAATATCGTAAATATTTAACTCCTATAATTATGAAAAAAAGTTAATTGCAATTTGACAAATGAGTGGGAATACAGTCAATGGAGGACCTACTAAGGCCTCATTTGTTTTTTTTAGATTAAGATGAATCTGAATACACATCTGAATATCAAGATGTGTATTAAGATTAAGACATCTGAATCTGAATACATATCTGAATATATTAAGATGTGTATTAAGATCTGAATAAAAATAATTAAGACTATTTGATTTTTAACATCTGAATGTATAAAATTTATCTTTATTTGAAAATTAATAAACATAAAATTCAAATCAAATACTAACTAATCTAATATTCTATCAATAAAATATATAATTTTTTTAAAATATGATAGTTGTTGGTGGTGATGGTTAACGGGTGATAGAGGCGATGGTTGGTTGTAGTTTTGGTTGATGATGGTGGTTCATGCTAGTAGCTAGTAATAATTAGTAGTGCTGACGATTATGATTGAGGATGATGGTAGTGGGTGGAGATAGTTAATAATGGTGGGTGGTGGTAGTAGTTGTGACTGAGAAAAGTGGTGGGTGGGTGGTGGTAGGTTATAATAATGGGCAGTGTCACTTGTGGTTGGTGATGGTGATGGGGTGGTCAGTTGTGCCAGTTGGGGTGGATGAGTGTTGATTGTGGGTGAGAATGATATACGGTGGTCGGAGTGGTGGGGATAGTGGGTGGTGATGGTCGATAATTGTGGCGTGGTGGTGGTGGAGGCGGTGGTGGTGGTAGTTGATAATGGTAGGCGGTGGCGGCAGTTAATAATGAATATGTGATAGCATCTTAATGAAATTAAGTCTCTGTTATAGATCTTAATCATACAGACCTATTCAGACCCATTAAGTGGTTGTGAAGTAAAAAAAACAAACACNAGCATCTTAATGAAATTAAGTCTCTGTTTTAGATCTTAATCATACAGACCTATTCAGACTCATTAAGTGGTTGTGAAGTAAAAAAAAAAAAACACGCTTAATAATTAAGACCTGAATAATTAAGATTTAGACTTTAAAAACAAACGCACTTAATGTATGAGATCTGAATGATTAAAATTCAGACCTCCGTTAAGTGCAAACAAATGAGGCCTAAGGCTAGTGGGTGATGAAGAACCATTTAAATTTGATCCAAACACTATGATTTTACTTAGGAAAGAACTGGTTATAACATACAAATATAGTAATAAATTTAGCACCCAATTTTATGAAGTAACAATTCCAGGTGAAAGACAATCGAGCATCTACGACTTAACGATTGATCTAATATATTTATTCTAAGTTGCTAATTACTATAGTCTTTAAAGTAGTGTAATTGTTAAGTATAGTAACGCTTCGTATTGCTATTGTTGCTGTTTTTTCTCCCTTGAGCTGAGAGTCTATTCAGTAGCGGATTCAGGATTTTAAGGTCGTGAATGCTCACCGATAAAAATTTTAAAAGAAGAGAACAAAAGAATCTAGTTATGGATGCTCCCTTAATATTTATCTAAATATTTTTATAATTGTCTATGCAAATTTACTAAATCTTGTCAAAGGTAATGGGTGCTTGAGCACCCATAAAGAACCATGTAGATCCGCCACTGGGTCTATCAGAAACACATCTCTATCCTCAAAGGTAGGGGTAATGTTTGCGTACACACTACCCTCCCCAGACCCACTCGTGAGATTATACTGGGTTTGTTATTGTTGTAGTAACGAGTACATTACTCAAATGGTCACTCAACTATCCCAAATTATTTTCTAAAGTCACTTTACTTTCGTTTATAACAACAAAGTCACTGAACTATACCTATTGTACTCAGAAGGTCACTGGACTAGATTTTCCAAAATTTGACTGCCAAATACCTATTTTACCCTCAAAATTATAAATATTTATCTTCTTTTATTTTATTTTAACCTTTTAATATTATAGTATTCCCTTTTTAATTTATATTATGGACTTACCTAAAGAATCAATAAATATTATTTTTATATTAAAAAAATAAAAAGTATTTAAGCATCTATAATGTTGGAATAACAAAATAATGAGCATAGTAAAAAATTTAATTAGAATAATTTCGTAATAATAATTTTAATATTAACAACAAAAATTCAAAAATTTATTTACACAATTCAGAATATAATAAAATAAAGGTTGTAAAATATATATTCCATGCATGTAATATAAAAATAATTATTTAAATAAAAGTATTTTATAATATACATTATATATTCTTGAAATTATGCTCAATATGTTCTTGAATTGCATCAAAGGTCAATAGATCTCAAGGAGGGTGAAGGCATCACCTTCATGTCAGATATGCAAAAGGTATGATATTTATGCCTAAACATAATCTGTTTTTTTTCTTTTGTCTTTTTAATCATATTTGCTTATTTGAATTCCTTTAAACTTGTACAGGGATTAATTGAGGCAGTGAACACTGTGCTTCGTAATTCACATCATAGATTCTGTGTTAGGAACATTGAGTCAAATTGGTGCAAAAAATAGAGAACAACAGAGTTCAAGAAGTTGTTATGGTGGAGTGTCTGGAGTTCTTGTGAAGAGGATTTCAAGGACAAGTTGAGATCCATTGGTGAACTTGATAAGCAAGATCCAGAAGAATTGATGAAGTATCCTCCTCAATCTTGGTGTAGAGCTTATTTAGATACTGTGTTCAAGAACCAAAAGGTCGAGAACAACTTCACTGAATCTGTCAATGCATGGTTCTTGAAGCTAGGCACAAACCCATCATTAAAATTCTTCAGAAAATTAGAATTAAGGTGATAAACCAATTTAGGGAAAGAGAGGAAGCAGTGAGGTCATGGACAAATGAACTCAGTCCACATAGCCTGGAATTGTACAAGGAGTACTTGAAGATAGCTAACAAGTGTCATGTTCAGTCCAATGGTGACCTAGGCTATGAAGTTTTAGAAGGGATGGACAGGCATACTGTTAACATGGATTTAAAGAAATGCACATGTAGGACTTGGGATCTAACTGGAATTTCATGCCCCCATGCCATTAAGTCCATACAACATAAGAAGATGGACCCATTCAAGGAATTCAACTGGTGGTATACCAAGGAAGCATACCTGTTAACCTATAAACACAAGTTGCAACCAGTGAAAGGTGAAAAGTTCTTGAAAGTGAACCTATCTCAAGCAATGGAACCACCTGAATTAGTCAAGATGGCTGGGAGAATGAGGCTATCAAAAGGCAAGGTGAGTGGGGATTTTTCAGGAAAGGGAGAGTCATGACATGCAGTAATTGTGGAGAGCCTAATCAAAATGCTAGAGGTTGTGAGAAGGTAATGATTACTTTTTCTATCTTATTACTGTCCTATTTAGTAGTATTTAACTTATTTTGTTATGTTAACACAATAGCCACCCATGGAAAAGATGGAAAGAACAAACAACACAACTTTGTTGATGAAAAAGACATAGACCTGACTACACCTGAAGCCAGTCAGCTTACACAGTCTAATCAACAAAGTGTAGGCTCAAACTTTGTGTTTATGCCTACACCAAGTAATTTTTCTGGGGCAGCAATAAATTTTCATACTTTGACTCTCCAGATCATGATCCAAATCCAGCTTTAAAGCCAACAACTGTGTCTGAAGTAGGAAAAAGGCTTCAAGAAAGGCAAAAACCATCTCAACCTTCAGGGAAATAACTTTCAGAGGGGATCATGATGGTGTTAGTGTTCCATCGAATCTACCTTTCAAACCACCAGGCCTCAAATGAAAGGGAAAAGCTGCATTAACGGGAAGCCAGCTGGAAATGCAAAGTAAACAGAAAATGGAGAAGCTGAAGCCCAGAAGGGGAAAAAAGTGAAATTTGTTATTACTGATTTTTGACATATGTAATTAGATGGAAAGTATTTCGGTTGTAATTACTGCTTTGTGAAAATACTATCTATTTTTTGGTTGATGAAACTTACTGTGGGATGCCATATTATAACCCAGGTTGTATAAGTTTTTGGGGTTGTAACATTGCATCTACTTATGCCATGTACGTTTATGAAGCTGAATATGCCATGTGCATTTATGAAATTTAGCCTTTATTTACTTGTTGTTGTGTTGTGATTTACATGTTGTTGTCTTTAGCTTATGTTCGGCTTTGAATATTTCATGTACATTTATGATATATGGCGATATATGTTTAGCCATTGAATTCATTGAATGTTAGGTTATATTCAGCATATGTTCATGTGGTTGTCTTCAACATATGTTCAGCTATAAATTTAGCCTTTATTAAGTGATTGATAAAGGGTGTTGCATTCATCCCCAATGCATCACTTTTTAAGCTGCCAAAGAGCCAAACCAGCCATAATCCATTATTGTAAGATTTAATTGCCAAACTAGCCATAATCCAAAGTAGGGAACAAATTAGTTTAAGTAGTAAGATACATCATCCAATATATAGCTTAACCAAGTTACATAAAGTAAGATATAAACATTTAAAGGCTTAAAATACTGTTATACCCCATTTTAACACGGGTCAAATTAGAGTATGACATATTGGTAATTTTGAAAGTTTAATTGATTAAAGAGAGTCGCCACCTAATTATTTTTTAAGGTTAATTAGGACACCTAAATTGATTGTAGTATAACTTTGTTAATGGTCTACTTAACCTAAAGATTCTAGGTAAGGGTTCAATTAATCTAAAGGGAAGGTTTTTAAGACACCCTTTAAGATCCATTTTATATGGTTAACCGACGGACTAAGTTAATTAACTAAGGCAAAGTGTAATTGTAGAGATCTTTCGAAAACCACATTTGCTTAAAAAAGTCATGTAGAAGAGTTTTCTTTGTCTTAAAGGAAAATTGATTTAAGCTTGTAACGTTGGAAAATGCTACTTCTTGCTTAAAAGTGGATCTAGTCCCCAAAGTCAATTTTAACTTGTTAGATCCAAACCTTAAACGTCAGACGAGTTAATTCAAAAAATATTTTTACAGAAAAGCAAAGAAAACAAGGTGTTAGAAATCCTATTAAAGAAATTTAAAAGTTATTATTATTTTAATGATTTTTAACAACTAGCATTTAAGACATATCAATATTTTAAAGAGCTTCAGTTAACTGTAATTACCTATGTGATAAGTAAGTACTTTCGTTATAAAATAAAACCTGCACAATTAAATAAGACAACTATAATTGTGTAGTAACATAAGATCTCAACAATCAAGGACAACCAAAATAAAAATAGTTAACATGTATGCCATAAATGAAGTAGAATGAAGTTGTAAAGAGCCATGTTCAACTCTCCAGAAGATTTTCTCTTCTGTATTTATTGCTGTCTAGGTAACGCAAACGCAGGAAATGTGGGGATGTATAGACTCCATGAAGTGCAACGGCAGCGTAGTCTCAAAGTGAAACTCTCCGACTCCGGTGTATAATGCAAAACAAAAGAAAGAAAGAGAGAAATTAGTAGGTAGAGGGAGAGTTAGAAACAAATATGGAAAGTAATGAGGAAAGATTAAACAGAAAAGAGCACACAACTTGAAATCCAAATGCTGGCAAATACGTGCATATGTTACTCTGACCAAGAACGTAAGAGAAGCAACTAGTTTTATAAGTTAATAGCATGAAATTCTTGAGAAGAATTCTCACTGCATTTTCCAAAGTAAACATTCTTATTCAATATCAATATAAAAGTCTTAAGGTCCACTCTATAGGAATCACATAAAGGTTAATTTAAACGTGAATAGGCAAAGACATATTTCACATCATTAAACTGTAGCGAAAGGGTGTCAATATTTATAAAAAAAAAGGACTTGTAAGCTTAGAATTAGTGTTTTATCATAGTGAATCAAGTTAACAAAAGATCTGCTTCAATTTGAGGCATTTCAAAATTCAGTATAACTCATCATTTTTCAAGAAAGGATTGGAGCAGACATGATAACTTTTAGATAGAAAA
Organism: Nicotiana undulata; assembly: GCA_005239495.1. NCBI lineage: Eukaryota > Viridiplantae > Streptophyta > Magnoliopsida > Solanales > Solanaceae > Nicotiana > Nicotiana undulata. The sequence goes on from ML294488.1 coordinate 24,055, forward strand.
AAAAAGCGATTCTCCGTTAATGTCCATGACTAAATAAGTGAAACAATATATTAAAACTGGAATTATACTTCCTAGGTTATCAAGGTCAACTAAAAGAAGATAAACACATATGAACACAATTTATACAAAAGAGTGAACCTAGCATCAATGCCTTCTATATGACTGAAAGTAAATCTTAGGCCGTGGATTCCAGAGACTAGATAAGAAGCATCATAAATAAGATATTGATACATGACCTTACAACTCATAGATGTAAATAAAACGGCCATAACTTGGTTATGATTATGACTTTTAAGGCAACCTAAATGTGATCTTTAGAGTATAACAAACTACCAAATTTTATATCAGATTCTTACATGACTAAATAAATACATGAAGCATGATCTCTAGTGTCATAAATAGCACCTAAAGTCATTATTCCCATATCCGAATAAGAAAGAATCTTAGAATATGATTTCTAAACTATAAGAAACTACCAAAACTTTGTGAGAGACCTTCACATGATTAAGAGAAATACATAAAACATCGGTTCTAGTATAGAGAGCCTAAAATCGTATTATCCCTCTAATAAATAGTAAATCACTATTCTAATTTTTTATGGAAAAGCTCAAGACAAACTCTAGTCTACAACCTACTGTCGAATTTGCAGCAGATTATGACATAACTAAACTAATCAAAACATAACTTCTAGATAAAATAACTACATGCTAAATCATGACTTCTAAACAGAAAAGTAGTTCATATTACATTAACAACAAAAGAAAACAAATACATTAGAGTTTAGAAGGGACTGACCGTTTGTGGGAAAGTGAACCGGGTCGGCGTTGGTCTTAAATCTACTCTCTCGTTATGAAAAGATTCGAACTTCAATCGGAATGATCACGGTCAATAATTCATTGAGACAATAACAGTAGTGAAGGGGAGCAGAGCAACGTTTTTGTTTTAGAGTGCGGAGCAGCTCAGTTGAGTAATGTAGGCGACTGAAAAATCTCGAATTCTCCTAAAAATGGCTGCCCCCTCCTCCCCCCATTTTTTGTAGAAAATAGCAATATTTATAAGGGGAAAAGTCTAGGGTTCAATTGAGGAGCGGGAACTTGAAAGAGTCATTTGAAATTCGAAATATCCGTTCAATATCGGTCCAAAACGTGACAGAGAAGAGATCGACCAAATCGTCCTTTGCTTTCAAAGTTGCAGTGACTTTTACCAAGACTTTTGCTTTTCATCAAAGTATTTGAATATGAAGGAGATAGAGGAAAGACTTTGATAAGAATGGTGTGACATTTATTTGGTTGAAGGATGTAAGATCTTGGAAGTTTTCTGAAAATGGAGAAGGGGACAAGGAAAAGAGTCAGTAGCGTTAGAGGAGAGAGAGTGAGAACCCTAATTATTTTTGGTTCTTGGTGCTGCAGAAGAGTGTTAAATGGGCTGCTGGGGTGGCCGAATTGGGCCACAGAAATGGGTTATTGTGTGGAAATGAAAGAATGAATTTGGGTCTTCAACGGTCCGAATTTAGTTGGTCTTTTTCCCATCTTCAAATTATTCTTTGAACTTCTTGTATTGAGACTTAAATTTATACACTATATATGTATGAGAAAAATAATATTAACTAGATATTATATAAATACTAAAGTAATGAAAATATTAGCCGCAGTAATATTATTAATCAACAACACAAAATAAAAGTAAATAATAATTATTATTATTATAACTATTATAATAATAATACGAATAAAAATAAAAAGTATTGGTGGTAGTCATAGTAATGATATTAATGCTAATACAAAATTAATATTAATATAAATACTAATAATAGTAGTAATAAGGTATTTAAATTATTAGTAGCTTAAAAGCTCAAGAAATTAATTGGAAGAAAGGAGGGACAAAATTGAATGTCAACAAATACATCATCCAATATTTAGCTGCAAATATTCATGAGAAACAGCACATCTACAACAAAAGAACTTTCACTGTCCATTCCCAATTCAGCTTCAATTTTTGATAATAGCAGCAATAAATCCTACAAATAGCGCACATGAAATCATAATGAAGAACTTCATCTTGAGAATTCTATCTTCCAACTCCAATTGTTTTGTTACTAGAAGATTATTTCTTGCCTTCATCGCAACTACTTTTTCCTTCAATTTGTCCCTTTCAATCTTGTCATCATCCAACAACGACTTCAAATTACTGATTTTAAGCTTAGTGATAACTAGGGATTTGTACTTATTATTTACTCTCGTTTTCTTAGGTTCTGAGGCAAAATTGAATTAAGATACTCCCGAAATTTGATGCAAGGTGTTTAAATTGCAGGATTTGAGTTAAATTGAAGATATTGACTAAAGATAACTCAAACAGGAGAAAAACTTGCACTGCCCCAGGACCCAGTAGAAGCGCTGAGAGCGACCCTATTCCGCTGCAGCGGAATTCCATCCGCTGCCCCGGTTCAAACTTCAGAGAGTGTGTTTTGGAGATCACTCTGAGCCGCTGTCCACGCCAAAATTCCGCTGCAGCGCCTTCCTGGCCGCTGCAACGTTCAACAATTCGCTGTGAGCGAAATCTCCGTAGGAGCAATTTTGTCCAGTATTTTCAGTCTTGTATAAATACAATTTTTTCTTATTTTTAGGGCATCAGACATTGTAGTGAGCTCGTGAATAGTGCTTTTATTCCGTTCTGAGTAATTTTAGCTTAGATTCTACCATACTTCTTAGATTTTGTTCTTGTAATCAACATTTATGGGTTTAATTTCTTCTTCTATCTTAGTTTCTTCCATGAAAATGAGTAGCTAGACCCTCAAGCTAGGGTTGTGACTTAACCTTAGTATGGGTAACTAATGGATCTTCTATTTTAGGATGGATTTGTGATTGGGTGTGTGACTTTTAGTCTATTTCATGCTTAATTCACTGGATTAGTGGTTGCAAACACTAATTCATGCCTTTTTTACTAGGGTTATTCTTTAGAGAGATGACCCAATCCTAGGTAAATAGGATAACAAGGTATTGGGGTGAACTCACGAGATTGATAGCCCTAGTAAAATGGTAGAAACTAAAGATAGTGATACCCGACTTGAGACATTTCATCCTCTATTTGGTGATTCAGACAATTTGACATATTTTGGGTTGTAATAACTTCTGATACTATTTTTCTTTTCGTTATTTGCATTTTCGTACATTTAGTTTGTTTTACTTTTGGTATGTATATATTCATTTTCCTTTCTTATGTATATATTCATTCCCCTCTTAATGTATATTCGTCTCAATCCCCTAATGTACATATTCATTTCTACTTTCGTATTTTTACTTTATAACTTCTTTAGTTTTTCCATTTAAAGTTTAGCTTCTTATTTCATTTAGTAGCTTCTTTTTTACTTTTTTCGTTATCAATATGCCCCTGGTTTTCTTAAGGCCACAGTTCTTTTCAGGGGTGGAAATTGTGCGAACCGGGTGTCTCTTCCCTACGACGGACGGTGTGACGACCTTTTTAAGGGATTTAGTCCGTTTTTCATTTTGTTTTTGTTTTCCTTTGTTTTGGTAGTATTGAATAAATGTCACTCGAATAAGATTCACTAGGCACCAACATACTTACCTTTGACCTCATGGTTAGAGACAAGTTACAGACGAGTCTAGTTCTAAGTGTGACCCTTAGAATCTTGAGTTGATTAAAACTGTCGTCAGGTGGTGTCTATAGACATATGTGAGTGTTCAATATAAACCGAGGTTGTCGTGGGCCCTCGGCTCTATTCTCTTTAACGATCATGAGGTTTGAGAGGTGAGGTTTGAATCGCATATCCCGAGTGCCGTGCCTGAAAGTCTAGAACTTGCCCCAAGTGTTTTTCTAGGCGAAATCTTAAGTTAGCTCAACTTGTGAAATGATAATAGGCTTTCCTTGATTCACTCTTGAAATTAAAGACTTCCACATCCTACCATGACAAGATCCTTAGTCAACCCCTTTTGAGCCTAAGCCTATTTGTTCAAAAACCACATTACAAGCCTTCATTCGTTCTCTAAGACCCTCTCTTGGCACCCATTCTTTCCTTGAGCACTCATGATGAATAATAGACAAAACCATAAGTTTGGGGGAGAGACGAGGAAATTCATAGTGATGAAGGAATTGTCATAAAAGGAAAGGCCAATAAAAAGGTTGAAAAGCAAAACAAGTCGAAAAGAAAAGCAAAGGGTTGAAAGGATTCAATAAAGCGAAGTTGAAAAGGCTTGGAATGATGAAAACGAAATAAAAAGGGAGAAAAGTGAGCTTCAAGTAAAAGAAAGAGCGACAATGAGCCTCTCTAAGTTCCCCAAGGAAGAGAATATGACTCAAAAAGTCCAGAAAAACATGAGCCAAAATGTGAAAAATGGAGTGCTTGAGGAGAGATGTTCTATCGTAGTTCACCATGTCCAAATTTGATCCAAAAAGCCTTCATTACATCCCGTTAAAGCCCTATCGGATCTCAAGTTGAGTGAGCTTACATTAGTGGTAATTTACACGAGGGGCAAGCCTATGATACTTAAAGCGGGACTTGTGGCATTCTTTTGAGAGTGAAGAGAGCACCTCTTGATAATCCCAATTCTGAGAGTACATTCTATATGGTGAGATGAGCCCATGGAGAGTATAGGAGAAAGAGTATATGATCCACGGTGATTTCGGTGAAAGACAGAAGCTCTTTGACGAATTGAGTCAACTCTTGAAGCTTTGGTGTCACATTAGATCTAGTGAACTAAATAAGTCATTGCATAATTTTGTCAATAATGCATTTGTGTTGAGGGTAATTGTTAGTCCCAATTGAAGCTTGATGAAGTCACATTTGAATAGTTGAAATACTTTTTCTTTTGTTTACGGAGGTGGGATTTATCTTGTTTTCTTGTGGACAACAAATACTTAAGTTTGAGGGAGTTGATAACTAGGGATTTGTACCTATTATTTACTCTCGTTTTCTTTGGTTTTGAGGCAAAACTGCATTAAGATACTCCCGAAATTTGATGCAAGGTGTTCGAATTGCAGGATTTGAGTTGAATTGAAGATATTGAATAAAGATAACTCAAAAGGGAGCAAAACTTGCACTTCCCAGAACCCAGTAGAAGCGCTGAGAGTGCCACTATTCCGTTGTAGTGGAAGTCACTTCGCTGCTGCGGAATTCCATCCACTGCCCCGGTTCAAACATCATAGAGTGTGTTTTGGAGATCACTCTGAGCCGTTGTCCATGCCAAAATTCTGCTGCAGTGCCTTCCTGTCTGCTGGGAGCGGAATTCAAGGATCAGAGACTTGCCAACTTGGGTTCTGCACAATAGCGCGGTCAACGGTGAAATTCCACTGCCGCGCTATTAGGTTCCGCTGTGGTGTTTCAGTTTTCCGCTGGGAGTGGAATGCAGATTCAGAGAGTTTCCAATCCCAGAAATGCTGCAACAGTTGTTATTCCGCTGCAGTGGAAGTCAGTCCGTTGGAGCACTTAGAATTCCGCTGGGAGCGAAATCTCCGTAGGGGAAATTTTGTCCAGTATTTTCAGCCTTGTATAAATACAACTTTTTCTCATTTTTAGGGCATCAGACATTGTTGTGAGCTCGTGAATAGTGCTTTTATTCCGTTTTGAGTAATTTTAGCTTAGATTCTACCATACATCTTAGATTTTGTTCTTGTAATCAACATTTATGGGTTTAATTCCATCTTCTATCTTAGTTTCTTCCATGAAAATGATTAGCTAGACCCTCAATCTAAGGTTGTGACTCAACCCTAGTATGGGTAACTAATGGGTCTTCTATTTTGGGATGGATTTGTAATTGGGTGTGTGACTTTTAGTCTATTTCATTCTTAATTCACTGGATTAGTGCTTGCAAACACTAATTCATGCCTTTTTTACTAGGGTTATTCTTGAGAGAGATGAGCCAAGTCTAGGTAAATAGGTTAACAAGGTATTGGGGTAAACTCACGAGATTGATAGCCCCAGTAAAATGATAGAAACTAGAGATAGTAATACCCGACTTAAGCCATTTCATTTGCTTTGATTGAAACACCCAGTTGGGCTTGAGAAAGCCAATTGGGGCAAAGTCACCTGAATTATCGAGAGGTATTGGGTGAATAATTTAGTACGAGGTTATGTCACTTTCCCATAATTCACACTCTATCCTAGATTTTAGAACCCGTTAGATACTCACCTAGGAGTAAGTTGCAACCCTAGTGCCTTTAATCACTTGATAAAAATTCACAAAAATATTGTAGTTAGTTATATAATATTACTTTTTAGACTCAACCTTAGTATATATACAAAACCAACTATGTCTGGGAGAGAAATTAAAAGAAAGAAACACCATTAAATCAACTAGAAACTCGACTTCCATTGCATAACTCCCTGTGGATATCGATCCCGATCCTGTCTGGTAAAATCTGCTTCGACCCTGCCTTGCTACTTAATAGTGGTACAGGTGGGCGTAGATCACTTTTTGGCGTTGTTGCTGGGGAGTTAAGGCAATGTTGACTATCTATTTGTGTAGTGGTGTAGATTATTTTTCTTTCCTTTTTTTTGTTAACTTGTGCGTTTCAATCAATAAAGGTACATATGGCTGATCCCCTGGCAAATATTATACCTGGGGAGGAGGTAGATGATAACGGGGAAGATGAGTTGCATAAAATTCCTCCAACTCAAAGACGGGGCCGACAGGCCAATGTCAATGATTATATTCCAGACCCTCCCCCGCCTCCTCCAAGAGTTGCTACTTGGGTGCATCCGAACAAGGAGTATACTACTGCAATTGTCCCACCCAGAATCCGGGCGGGAAACGAGGGTATTTTACGGGAGCTCCCCATAAAAATGTCTATAAGCACTTAAAAGGCTTTGTAGACACATGTTAGGGGATCAAGCAAACCAATGTATCGGAGGATGACTTGAGGCTCAGATTATTTCCTTTCTATCTCCGAGGTAAGGCGTTGGATTGGCTTGAACGACTCCCCAATCATTCTATCTCTACATGGGATGAATTGGCGGATAAGTTCATTGCCAAGTTTTTCTCCCCCGGGCACATGGCGGATTTGAGAGACGAGATATTGACATTCAAGTAAGAACCGAATGAGCCCCTTCACGAGATTTGGGAACGCTACAGAACTAGGATCAAAGAATGCCCAGACAATGACATGACCGAGGCCATGATACAACAAACTTTCTACCGGACAATTAGTACTACAAATCAGTATGTGGTCAACCAACTAACTGGGGGAAACTTTATGAAGCTATCTTACAATAAGGCATGTGACATCCTGGATGAAATGGCTGATACTTCGTCAGCATAGCAGAGTCGGGCAAATGTTCCCCAGGGTGATCCAAGTGTGATAAATGTCCATAAAGAGCTTCAGGACCACAGGCGGGCCATTGCCGAGCTTACCACTACCATGAATCAACTTGCTAAGGCGCAACTTCAACAAATACAAGGGCCAAAGAAGGTTCATGCTATGGAGGGGGTAAATCTTTTGTTTAACAAGCGAAGGCCTCGTGGAAATCAAATGCAAAACAACAATGACCAATGGGAGCAATGAGTGAGTGGGTACAATCAAGAGGATTGCTATGATGAGCAAAATGAAGATGTGATGTATGCCAAAAAATTTCAAGGACAAAAGAACAATCAAGGGAATAACAAAAATTGGAACAATCAAAGGCAAAGTAATTGGAACAACCATAACAACTATAGAAATTGGGGGAACAACAATCAACAATGGGGAGGCAACAACAACAATTGGAACGAGAACAACAATAGCAATTGGGGTGGAAATGGAAATCGGGGGTCGGGCTTTTAAAGGCCCCCGATGTATCAACAACCCAACAATCCACCCCCGTATCAATCACAAGGTCAAAGTTCCTCTGGAAATGACATGGGCCGGATTGAACAAATGTTTAAACAAATGATGGAACTGAATGCGTATTCAGATGCTCAAATTGCCTCCCACTCTACCTCAATCCGCAATCTTGAGGTCCAAATGGGACAAATTTCACAAGTTTTGAACACTCGCCCGAAGGGGGCGCTACCTAGTAACACGGTGGTGAACCCTAAGGGTGGGAACAATAATAACAATACCGGACATGCAATGGCGGTGACCACAAGAAGTGGTCGAGGTGGTGAGGATAGTTCTTCAAAGAAAAATAGGGTTGTTTGTGATGATGACGACTTGCATAATGATGAGGTTCCTATTGAGGTTGAAAATATGGTTGAAGAGCCGGTGAATAGTGAAGTGAGGATTGACATCAATGACAACGAGGAGGAATCACAAAATGACGTGAACCCGTCTAGGGAACACGTAATTAACATACCCAAGACGGTTGTTCCAAAAGCAAGGCACCATTGCCTAGGCCTCCCCCTCATTATCCTAAAACATTGGCTAAGCAGAATAATGAGAATCAGTTCAAGAAGTTCATAGAAATGATGAAAAGTTTGTCCATCAACGTCCCATTAGTTGAGGCTCTTGAAAAAATGCCCGGGTATGCCAAGTTTATGAAAGACTTGGTCACAAAGAAGAGATCCATGGATTGCAAGACAATTAATATGACTCACCAAGTGAGTGCAATTGTGCACTCAATGGCACCAAAACTAGAGGATCCCAGAGCATTCACTATTCCTTGCACTATTGGTAGAGCGGATTTTGTCAAGGCATTGTGTTACTTGGGTGCTAGTACCAATTTGATGCCTTATTATATCTTTAAAACTTGGGAATTGGTCAACCTAGATCAACTTCTATGTGAGTTCATACGGCGGATCGAACTATGAAGCGACCCTTGTGAATTGATGATGTTTTGGTGCGGGTCGATCAATTCATCTTGCCTGCGAATTTTGTGATATTGGATTGTGAGGTCGATTATGAAGCGCCAATTATATTGGGAAGACCTTTCCTAGCAACGGGAAATGCCTTGGTAGGTATGGAGGTTGGTGAGCTCACCTTCCAGGTGGGCGATGAAAAGGTCGTTTTCCACGTTTGCAAATCAATGCGGAAACCCAATAGCATGGAGGTGTGTTCTTTTGTGGACCTAGTCACCGAGGTGATAATTGATGAAACAAGCTCAATGATCAATGTTGATGACCACGTGGAAGCAGTTTTATTGAATCATGATGATGTTGTGATGGATGGCTTGATCGAGTGTACCAATGCATTCAAGGCATGGGTTCTTATTCTTATGGACCTCACAAGCTATCTTTGGATTTGGAAAATCGGAAAATTCCTCCGACAAAGCCTCAATCGAGGAGCCACCAACCCTGGAGTTGAACCTCTTCGACCACACCTCAGGTATGACTTTTTGGGTCCTTCTTGTACTTTACCTGTTATACTTTATTCTTGCCTAACTCAATTGCAGGTAGATTCTACACTTGAAGTGCTACAAAGGAGAAAGAAGGCCATAGGTTGGGCTCTAGCTGATATTTGGGGCATAAGCTCGCCTTTTGTATGCACAAAATAATTCTTGAAGATGGTGCAAAGCCCTCCGTAGAACACAAACGGAGGTTGAATGAGGCAATGCAGGAGGTGGTCAAAAAGGATATAATCAAGTGGCTCGATGCTGGGGTCATCTACCCAATCTCTGATAGTGCTTGGATTTCTCCAGTTCAATGTGTTCCTAAAAAGGGTGGCATGACAGTGATGCAGAATGACAAGAATGAGCTTGTTCCCACTCGGACTGTGACTGGTTGGAGAGTTTGTATGGATTACCGCAAATTGAACAAGGTGACCCAAAAGGATCACTTCCCTTTGCCATTTTTGGACCAGATGCTTTACAAACTTGTTGGGAGAGCTTTCTATTGTTTCTTGGACGGGTATTTGGGCTACAATAAAATTTTGATAACTCCAGAAGATCAGGAAAAGACAACCTTCATCTGTCCCTACGAGACATTTTCTTTTCAAGGATGCCATTTGGTTTGGGCAATGCACCCGCAATATTCCAACGGTACATGATGGCAATTTTCATGAATATGGTTGTACATTTCTTGGAGGTGTTCATGGACAACTTCAGAGTGGCCGGGGACTCATTAGAGGAGTGTTTTCAAAATCTTAATAAAGTTCTCGCCCGGTGTGAAGAAACCAACCTAGTATTGAATTGGGAAAAATACCATTTCATGATCGAGGAGGGCATAGTCCTCGGACATAAAATCTCAAAAGATGTCATTGAAGAGGATAAAGCCAAGATTGAGGTTATCTCCAAGTTGCCTCCTCCAACCTCGTTGAAGGGAGTTCGTAGTTTCCTTGGGCATGCGGGATTTCACCGGAGATTCATAAAAGATTTTTCAAAAGTGGTAAATCATCTATGCAAGCTATTGGACAAACATGCCAAGTTCGAGTTCAATGAGTAATGTATAAAAGCATTTGAGTTGTTGAAGCAAAAGCTAACTACCACACCAATTATCACTGCCCCAAATTGGAGCTCCCCTTTCGAGCTCATGTGTGACTCAAGTGACGTGGCGGTGGGTGCGGTCTTGGTCTAACAGGTGAACAAAAATTTTCATCCTGTATATTATGCAAGAAAAAATATGAACTCCGCCCAAGTTAACTATACCGTCACCGAAAAGGAATTGTTGGCTATTGTTTTTGCATTGGAAAAATTTAGGCCCTACCTTATGGGCGCCAAGATGATAGTGCACACCGATCATGCGGTGCTCCGGTTCTTAATGATGAAGAGGGATTCAAAATCTAGGCTTATGAGGTGGGTCATATTGCTCCAATAGTTCGATCTAGAAATTATTGATAGAAAGGGGAGCGAAAATCAAGTTGTAGATCATTTATCCCGGTTGGAAGAGCAAGGAAGGCCAAATGATGGCCTTGATATAAATGATGCCTTTCCGGATGAGCAGCTTCTCTCAGTCTCTATGCATGACATGCCATCATTTGTGGACATCTTCAACTTTTTTGTTACCAGTGTTGTCCCGTTTGAGCTCTCTTCTAACCAAATGAAGAAGCTTAGACGGGACAACTTGGATTATTATTGGGATGAGCCATATTCGTTCAAAATACGCAATGATGGAGTCATTCGACGTTGTGTCCCCAATGAAGAGCAAATGTCCATTCTCGATTCTTGTCATTACTCGCCCTACATTGGTTATCACGGTGGGGCGAGGACAGCTTCAAACATTTTAAGTTGCAGGTTTTATTGGCCAACTTTTTACAAAGATGCAAGCGAATTAGTAAAGAGGTGTGACGAATGTCAAAGAGCGGGCGACATATCAAAGAAGGATGAAATGCCCCTCACAACGATCCTTGAGGTTGATATATTTGATGTGTGGGGCATTGACTTCATGGGCACTTTTGTTAGCTCGTATGGTTATACCTACATTATCATGGTTGTGGATTATGTCTCAAAATGGGTCGAGGCCCTGACTTTTCCCAATAATGAAGCCCGGAGTGTAGTTGGTTTTCTGAAGAAGCACATCTTCACACGATTTTGGACACCTCGGACTATCATCAGTGACGGGGGATCTCATTTTTGTAATCGAGCTTTTGATTCGTTGCTGGACAAGTATGGGGTAAATCACAAAGTGTCCACTCCTAACCATACTCAAGCTAGTGGACAGATTGAAGTTTCGAATCGGGAAATCAAGAACATTTTGTCCAAGACCGTGAATGCAAATAGGACCGATTGGTCCAAAAATCTTGATGATGCACTTTGGGCGTATATGACTGCCTTCAAAACCCCAATCGGTATGTCCCCGTACCGGTCAGTGTATGGCGAAGCATGTCATCTACTAGTGGAGTTGGAGCACAAGGAACTTTGGGCTTTGAAGAAGTTGAACTTGGATTGGGACACTGCTTCAAATCTTCGTGTTGATCACCTTAATGAGCTCGATGAGTTTAGATTCCATGCCTATGCAAGATCTTCTTTGTACAAGGAGAAAATGAAGTATTTGCATGACAAGTATACTAAGGACCGGGAATTCAAAGTGGGAGACTTGGTATTGCTCTTCAATTCAAGGCTTCGTCTCTTCCCGGGCAAACTCAAATCAAAGTGGAGTGGTTCATTCGAGGTGGTGTTGGTTACACCTTTTGGTGCCCTCGATATAAAGAACAAGAATGGTGAAATTTTTCGTGTGAATGGTCATCGGGTCAAACATTACTTGGGAAAATTTGAGGATAGCCACATGGTGGCTTTGTTGAAATTCACTTGATCATGGTAACATGCGTCGTGCCACGACGTTAAATCAGGCGCTTCTTGGGAGGCAACCCAAGTGTTTTCTTTTCTTTCTTCTTGTTTCTTCTTGTTAGAGTCGATTTTTCTTGAAGTATCCTGTTTGTGAAGTTGGTGTAGGATTTGGGGGATGTAGTGCAAGAACAAAGTCTGAAAAATTGGCCTAACTGTTTAGATCCGCTGCACCAGTCACTATTCTGCGGTCTCGAAATCGAGGCAGCGTAAATCTTCCGCAGACGCGGTCTTGTTGAGCCAAAAGGCAAGCTCTCTAAATCTCCATTCCGCTGCAGCGATTGGAAATCCGCTGACATCGATGGGATTCCACTGTCAGCGGAGAAAGTCCATGCACAGTTCTTCGCAATGCTTAAAAGCGCGGTCAGCGGTACAATTTCGCTGCCACCCTAGGTAAGTCGGTGGGGTCCCACATTTCCAGTATAAATACTGAGGGACCCCCTTCTTTTATCATTTTCACTCATTTTCATCCCAGACTACTACTATTACTGCTCATCACATTCATTGTGCATCCAAGGTTCAGTCTTCTCACATTTTAACATCCTACAACTTCATCTAACAGTGGTATGTTCTCAATATTTGATTTTAGTTGAAGATTTTTTCAAGTTTTTGTATGTTTTTCTTAATTTTTTTTTTTAATTGGAATTATTGAAGCCCTAATGCTTGAGTATGATTCACCAATGTGTTATAAACTGTGGGGTAGTGATTTCTTGTGGCCTAGGGGGATATAGGGTTCTTAGTCCATGTATTTCATGTTAAATTTTTGGATATTGTTAAAACCCTAGTTTGAATAATACTGTCAGTGCACATTTCTTTTGATTTCCGCTGCAGCGGACCAAAAATCCTCTCACAGCGGAATCATCTGAGTCTTAACATTGTGACTGTTAATATCAGCTGCAGCGACTAGAAATCAGCTGACAACGGTGTGATTTTCGCTGCATCGGACACTTTTACGCAGACAACGGTGAGCAGAGGCCTACTAGTAGAGGCCTTGTCCAAACCTAGGAGGCTTATCAACGAGCCTACTAGCTTAGAGTCTTCTAACAATTTGGGTATTTCCAGTGAATCCACACTCCCACAGGATACCGGTGCAGCAGCCTAGTCCACCGCACCTGCCTCTATTAACCTTGAGAGTTCTGATGATACACCGGATGATGGAAGGGGTGGTGACACCCAAGTACAGACAACAGGACTACTCCGGACAAGAGATCCATCAGTGTGGCGGGATCGATTTGTGTCTGAACCGGCCTACCACAAATTCAGAGAGTGGTGGTCCCAGAGGCCACTTATCACGGAGAGGCCTTTCATTGTTAAGGATATTCTACCTTACAACCCAAATGTAAAGAAGCAATTTGAGGAAAAGGCGGGGTGGAGTTTCTTCACTAGAAAAGTTGAGGATGCCAATGAATACGTTGTGAAAGAGTTTTATGCCAATGTGGCCCACACAAAAAGGGGAACATATCTTACCCAGGTTCGGAACAGGAAGATCTTGTACAGTGGTAGTGCATTCAACGACTATGATAGCTTTGTTAATGAAGATGAGATTCGCTACTAGGAGAAAGTGGATTTGGAGGATTTGGCTCGCCCATGGTTGGCTTCTATTATTGCTATCCCGGGGACTACTCCAGCTTGGTTGACTCCAGGGTCCATTGTTTGCAGCCGAATAGATCCCATCCTTCATGACAGTGACATTCCCCTCTCACGGGCCATTATTCTGGGAGAGATTATGGATGGAATCCCAATCAATTTCGGGAATATCATGGCTAGGGTGATTGACCGAATAGTGCAGAAGAACGAGAGCTCTTATCCCTTTCCCAATTTCCTCACTTTGTACTTTAAGGACATGGAGGTTGAGGGAAGGGACTTTGAAATTACGGTGAGGCCAAAATCAACATTCTCGTGGTATAGTTTGAAAGGTCCATACAACCCCAAGGCTAAAGGGAAAGCCACCACATCTACTGCTCCTGGTACTTCTACTGCTACTGAGATTTCCGTTGCTACTGAGGGGCCCATAGTTGCTGTCATCTCGGAGTCTTCCTCGGATCCTTCCATTGCCATTTCGATCCTAGTGCCTACATCTTCTACCTACCCTCATACTGCTTTGAGGGTGTCTCAGACACTAGCTGGTATCAACAACTGGTTGTAAGTAGCTTCTTCTAAGCTCACTGATATTTCTACTACTGTTGCAGCTCAGTTAGCTCCAGCATAGATTGCATTACCTCCATTACTGGAGGAGACATTAAGGAGCCTGGTTGATAACCAGAAGAAGATCATGGAGACCCTGAACAAGCATCAGAAATACATTCATTCTTTGGGCAAGTCTGTGAGAAAAATAATGAGGAGTCAGGACGACATGAAGAAGGTTCAGGTGAAGATGTAGAAGACCCAAGAGGATTTGAAGAAGGAGGTCGTGAAGATCACAGAGGCAAGGGACATCCCCTTGATTTTTTGATAGGAGATACCGCACCCACTTATCAGGCTGCACAGGTTCAGGAGTCGGAGCTTACCTCATCCCCAGTTCACAGAGAAGTCATCCCCCGGACTGATGACATGGAGATCTAGCTTGAGGATCTAGAGGGAGAGAACTCCTCACAGCCACAGGGCCCTGCTGCAGCCACTGCCATTGTGCCTTCTTCTACAGCTGATCCTGACTCCTTGCAGACAGAGGCACCATAGGGAGTTTTCTTTTACTCTCTCTCTCTCTCTCACCCCTTTTCCCTTTTCTATGTTTTTGGGAATTTAGCATTGAGGAAAATGTTAATTCTGATTGGATGGGGTGGCCTCTATTTGGTGATTCAGACAATTTGACATATTTTGGGGTGTAATAACTTCGGATACTATTTTTCTTTTCCTTATTTGCATTTCCGTACTTTTAGTTTGTTTCACTTTTGGTATGTATATATTCAGTTTCCTTTCTTATGTATATATTCATTCCCCTCTTAATGTATATTCGTATCAATCCCCTATTGTACATATTCATTTCTACTTTTCGTATTTTTACTTTATAGCTTCTTTAGTTTTTCCATTTATAGTTTAGCTTCTTATTTTATTTAGAAGCTTCTTTTTGAATTTATAGCTTCTTGTTTACTTTTTGCGTTATCAATAAGCCCCTAATTTTCTTAAGCCCACGGTTCTTTCCAGGGGTAGAAATTGTGCTAACCGGGTGTCTCTTCCCTACGACGGACAGTGTGACGACCTTCTTAAGGGATTGAGTCCGTTTTTCCTTTTATTTTTGTTTTCCTATGTTTTGGTAGTATTGAAAAAATGTGACTCGAATAAGCTTCACTTGGAACCAACATACTTACCTTTGACCACATGGTTAGAGACAAGTTACAGACGAGTCTAGTTCTAAGTGTGACCCTTAGGATCTTGAGTTGACTAAAACTGTCGTCGGGTGGTGTCTATAGCCATATATGAGTGTTCAATCTAAACTGAGGTTGTTGTGGGACCTCGACTCTATGATCTTTAACGATCCTGAGGTTTGAGAGGTGAGGTTTGAATCGCATATCTCGAGTGTCGTTCCTGAAAGTCTAGAACTTGCCCCAAGTGTTTTTCTAGGCGAAATCTTAGGTTAGCTCGACTTGTGAAATGATCATAGGCTTTCCTTGATTCCCTCTTGAAATTAAAGACTTCCACATCCTACCATGACAAGATCCTTAGTCAACCCCTTTTGAGTCAAAGCCTATTTGTTCAAAAACCACATTACAAGCCTTCATCCGTTCTCTAATGACCCTTTCTTGCCACTCATTCTTTCCTTGATCACTCATGATGAATAATAGACAAAATCATAAGTTTGGGGGGAGAGACTAGGAAATTCAAAATGATGAAAGGAATTGTCATAAAAGGAAAGGCCAATAAAAAGGTTTAAAAGCAAAACAAGTAAAAAAGAAAAGCAAAGGGTTGAAAGGATTCAATAAAGCAAAGTTGAAAAGGCTTGGAATGATGAAAAAGAAAGAAAAAGGGAGAAAAGTGAGCTTCAAGTAAAAGAAAGAGAGACAATGAGTCTCTCTAAGCTCCCCAAGGAAGAGAATATGACTCAAAGAGTCAAGAAAAACATGAGCCAAAATGTGAAAAATGGAGTGCTTGAGGAGAGATGTTCTATCGTAGTTCATCATGTCCAAATTTGATCCAAAAAAGCCTTCATTACATCCCATTAAATCCCTATAGGATCTCAAGTTGAGTGAGCTTACATTAGTGGTGATTTATAGGAGGGGAAAGCCTATGGTACTTAAAGCCGGACTTGTGGCATTCTCTTGAGAGTGAAGATAGCACCTCTTGATAATCCCAATTCTGAGAGTACATTCTATATGGTGAGATGAGCCCATGGAGAGTAGAGGAAAAAGAGTCTGGGATCCACGGTGATTTAGGTGAAAGACAGAAGCTCTTTGACGAATTGAGTCAACTCTTGAAGCTTTGGTGTCACATTAGATCTAGTGAACTAAGAAAGTCATTGCATAGTTTTGTCAATAATGCATTTGTGTTGAGGGTAATTGTTAGTCCCACCTGAAGCTTGATGAAGTCACAACTTTTTCTTTTGTTTACGAAGGTGGGAGTTATCTTGTTTGCTTGAGGAAAAGCAAAGACTTAAGTTTGGGGGAGTTGATAACTAAGGATTTGTACCTATTATTTACTGTCGTTTTCTTTGGTTTTGAGGCAAAATTGCATTAAGATACTCCCGAAATTTGATGCAAGGTGTTTAAATTGCAGGATTTAAGTTGAATTGAAGATATTGACTAAAGATAACTCAAACATGAGCAAAACTTGCACTGCCCCAGAACTCAGTAGAAACGCTGAGAGTGCCACTATTCCGCTGCAGCTGAAGTCATTTCACTGCAGCGGAACTCCATCCGCTGCCCCGGTTCAAACTTCAGAGTGTGTGTTTTGGAGCCGCTGTCCACGCCAAAATTCCGCTGCAGCGCCTTCCTGGCTGCTGCAGCGTTCAACAATCCGCTGGGAGCGGAATTCAAAGATCAAAGACTTGCCAACTTGGGTTCTGCACAATAGCGCGGTCAGCGGTGAAATTTTGTTGCTGCGCTTTTAGGCTCCGCTGTGGCGTTTTGGTTTTCTGCTAGGAGCGAAATGCGGATTCAGAGAGTTTCCAATCCCAGAAATGCTGCATCGGTTATTATTCCGCTGGAGCGCTTAGAATTCCGCTGGGAGCGAAATCTCCATAGGGGCAATTTTGTCCAATATTTTCAGCTTTGTATAAATACAACTTTTTCTCATTTTTAGGGCATCAGACATTGTTGTGAGCTCGTGAATAGTGCTTTTATTCCGTCTTGAGTAATTTTAGCTTAGATTCTACCATACTTCTTAGATTTTGTTCTTGTAATCAAGATTTATGGGTTTAATTTCATCTTCTATCTTAGTTTCTTCCATGAAAATGAGTAGCTAGACCCTCAATCTAGGGTTGTGACTCAACCCTAGTGTGGGTAACTAATGTGTCTTCTATTTTAGGATGGATTTGTGATTGGGTATGTGACTTTTAGTCTATTTCATGATTAATTCACTGGATTAGTGGTTGCAAACACTAATTCATGCCTTTTTGACTAGGGTTATTTTTTAGAGAGATGAGCCAAGTCTAGGTAAATAGGCTAACAAGGTATTGGCGTGAACTCTTGATAGCCCCAGTAAAGGGTAGAAACTAGAGATAGTGATACCCGACTTGAGTCATTTCATTTGCTTTGATTGAAACACCCAGTTGGGCTTGAGAGAGCCAATTAGGGCAAAGTCACCCAATTACCGAGAGGTATTGGGTGAGTAATTTAGTATGAGGTTATGTCACTTGCCCATAATTCACACTTTATCCTAGATTTTTGACCCCGTTGGATACTCACCTAGGAGTAAGTTGCAACCCTAGTGCCTTTAATCACTTGATAAAAATTCACAAAAATATTGAAGTTAGATAGATAATATTACTTTTTAGACTCAACCTTAGTATAGATACAAAACCAACTATGTCTAGAAGAGCAATTAAAAGCAAGAAACACCACTAAATGAAGTAGAAATTCGACTCATTACATAACTCCCTGTGGATATCGATCCCAATCTTGTCGGGTAAAAGCTGCTTCGACCTTGCTTTGCTACTTAATAGTGGTACAGGTGGGCGTAGATCACTTAGCCACGTCCAACTCACACTTCAAATTGTTGATTACAACGAGTGCTCTGTCCGGGACAGGATCCTCTGCCCATTCTCAATAACCACATGAACTACCCTAAAAAACAATCCGAAAAAAATTACTTATGAACATCAGCGAAACAAATCAGTCAAAAACAAGAAAAATTCAAACAAGAGCCATATATAATCACTTACTTCCGGTTTAGGGCACTTATAGAATCTCCTCCCAGGATTTAAAGGAGTCGTCAAAGTAAAATTGTTAGCAAATTCTCCACAATGACACTTCCTCTTCAATGAACAACTGCCTTTTGACAATGGAGTGAGAGAAATTGGAGATTTGCAGTTGGAGAAATTTGGAGATTTGCAGTTGGAGGAACCCTAAAATGGCTTCTTCTCTGAGTTTTGCAGGTCGATTTATGTTAGAGGGGATTGACTAGGAGGATTTAAGTTAGAGGGGTTCGGGTGAATCGGGTTAAAAAGATTGGGTCGGGTAGTTTTTAACTTAGACCAATAGGATATTGACACGTGTATTATTTAATTTCCTATTAATAAACTAACGGTTGAGGGGCGTTTTAAATGCCAAAGTAAAACGGTAGGATATTAATAACACAAAATTGAAACGCGGGTAAATATAGCTTATTTTTAATAGTAGAGGGGTATTTTAGGCCTTTAACCGTTGATTGAATCTAAAAGTTCACCCCAACTTTCAGTTCCTGGTCCACTTCTGGTACAAAGGGCAGAATTATCTGTCACTTTTATGCGGTGGCGGATGCAAATGGTGGCAAACGGGTTCAAGAACCTGTTTCGTCAAAAAATAATATTGTGTATATGTATAAATTAGGATTAAAACTGCATAAATTTTGTATAAATATTTTATTTAAACTCACTTGACAACTATTATTTTACTACTAAAATTATATATACTTAATAAGATTGAACCCGCTTGCATAAAATGATGGGTCCGCCGTTTCTTTTGTGTATGTTATCATGAGTGAGGGAGAGGAGGAAAAAGGAAGAAAGTCATGGCTTTTCTTCATTCTGCAAAAAAAAGTAACTGCAGGCACCCTCCCATGCACCATAGTTGTCTGATTTTAGATATAAATATATCCAGAATTCACAATCTCCTTTTTGGTTTGAGTTAAATTACTTTCCTCAGCAGCTTAATTAATCTGAAGTAGAAGTAGAAGATATAGATGAAAGAGCTGCTTCCTTTACATCAAACAATTAAAATGGAAGATGATGATGATGATCAGCAGCAGCAACAAAAATCTCCACATGATATTTCTTTAAATGTTCCAATTAAGAGAAGAAAAAAGGGTGGCATCATTACTATGCCTTTTATTATCGGTATTATTCATTTCCAACCAAATTCTGGTTTTCTCTCTTTTTTGTTTTACCTCTTTGTTTCTGGGTATAGATTTAGTTACTAGTTTTGGGCTTCTTTTAACAGCAAATGAGGCATTGGAGAGCACTGCAAGCTATGGGCTTCAACCCAATATGACTAAGTATTTGATGAAAGATTATAGGATGGGAATCACTACTGCTCAAAATTTACTGTTTTTTTGGTCAGCAGCTACAAATTTCTTGCCTTTAGTTGGTGCTTTTGTTGCTGATTCTTATCTGGGTCGTTTCGTCACCATTGGCCTCGGTTGCATCTTCAGTTTACTGGTAATACTAATGTCATTTATTTATGTTTTCGAGTTCTCCAATAACTCTATCCACTAACACTTTGACAGATGAGAAGAAATAATTTTGTCTTCGTTAAAATTTGAACATGAGATCTCAATGTTCTTCGTCCACTTCATTTTCATTTTCTCCTCCGAAAGGAAGTAAACTTCAAAATGGAGTAAAATTACTCTAACCATTACTTCATTTTTTATTTCATAAAAGAATATACCATTTTATATTCTTTTTTCTCTTAATATTATATTATTATTTATTTTCTTATTTCTATTACAGAAATTCTATCTTTTTTTTCTTTTTTACATATTCATCACATATAATTATTTTATACCCTAAAATTTTAAATAATATAATTTGTAAGCAAATATTATAGATTATACTATATATTAACGGATAGTTCAAATAAAAGTGATATAAATACATATATTTATTATGGTAAAATTCAGATTAAATATTATATAAATATTCAACTTTCACCTCTAGTATGCTCCATTAAATGATCTATTAATGCATTACGAAATAATTATGTTATTTGTTGTAGTTTCAATTTTCTTGTATTTCCAATTTTAATGTATTTTTATTTTTCTCGTTTCAATTTTAGCAACATCTAATATTTTATATTCGCACCATTCATCTTTTGAGATGATTATATATTTTTTGTACAAATTTACAATTTTACATAAAAATAATAAATGCACGAAAATTAATTTATCAAAATTATACGTCAAAGTTAAGATATAAAATTAATATTATAAAGATATTACATAAACATAATTAGGTATATATAAAGAGATAAATTAAAATTTAAATAATAAAAAAATTAAAGTAAAGATGAATAGTGTCATTCCAAATTTGGAGTAACACTATCCATCCCTATTTTGCAGCAAAAAATGACTATAGTTAGTCTGTTATAATTTAACTTGCCATAAAATAAAAATCTAGAAAGGGTAAGGGTTTGATCGCCAACTGAAGTATGAAAGATTGCTACATATAATGTGGTTGAGTTGATTTAATTTTGTTTTCTCAATTATACTTGGGTAGCATATGGTTTAAATCTCAATTCTCGTGTAACTCATTAGCATTGATAGCCACATTTTGGAGAAATGGGGGATTTTCCTTTTTTTTGAAGAAAGTGCTAGTGGTTCTTATCCTGCTGCACTACATCTCTTATTTAATTATCCTGACAAAATAAATAATTTTGAGCTCCGCTTATTGCAGTCATTGAATCCACTGCAGTACCTTAGTATCCTATCTGCTGCTATAAATATTTACGTAGTTTTTTATTTAAAGAAGCTTCATCTCTTATGTAATATCCCTAGTTTTGGATTGTCCTATAAATGCACTAGGAAATCAAAGACAAGCTTGCACCATTATGAATTAGTTTATTTCACAATTTACCATGTATTTGTCTTAAAAAATTCATTGAATATGTACAAATTATTAATTTAGAACTATGTGACTTAAAAGAATTAGAACCTTGAACCCAATGGTGGATGCACATAGAGTGTTATGGGTGCTTGAACACCCATTATTTTTAACCGGATTTAGTAAATTTGCATAAACAATTACAAAAATAGTTAGATAAATATAGAGTGAGCACCCATAACTAAACTCCCTTTTCCCCTTCTTTCGGATTTTTTTATCGGCGAGCACCCATCACTTTAAAATTCTAGATCCGCCACTGCCTGAACCCATAAACTTCAAATCTTGGCTCCGCCTGTGCTGCCACCACAATAACATTTGCTTTTGCCGTATGCTGCATCACTAAACAACAATATCTCATCATATTTCCAGATATGATGTTTTGGATAGGATTACATTTACAAGCTCATCATATTCACAAGGCTTTGGCTTTGTATTTAACTTGCCAATTTCAACGCCCTCTTTGTTGCAGGGAAGTACTGTGTTGTGGTTAACAGCAATGATTCCGAAAGCAAGGCCTCCGCCTTGCAATCAAGTAGGGCAGGACTGTAAATCTGCAACAGCGTCGCAATTCATGCTCTTAGTCTTTGCATTCCTTCTCATGTCAATTGGTGCTGGTGGTATAAGACCATGTTCTTTAGCCTTTGGTGCTAACCAGTTTGACAAGAAAAATGACCCAAACAACCAAAGGGTGTTGGAGAGTTTCTTTGCCTGGTATTATGCTTCATCTATACTCTCTGTTCTGATCGCGATGACAGGCATCGTTTACCTTCAAGATAAGATAGGCTGGAAAATAGGGTTCGGAGTTCCAGCACTCCTCATGTTCTTCTCCGCGCTGTTTTTCTTCCTTGCTTCTCCATTTTATATCAAGAAAAAGGTTACCTCAAACTTGTTTACCAGCTTAGTAAAAGTAGTTGTGGTTGCCTACAAGAATAGGAAACTCTCCTATCCTACTCAGCACTCGGGTTACCATCGCAAGAATGGTTCAAAACTTCTTGTGCCTACTGAGAAATTGAGGTGTGCACAAATGTTCTTGATTAACACTGTTGATGTTGGTTCTCTGTCATTTTGTTGGCTGAAAATCTTTTATCTTTTCTAGGTTCTTAAACAAAGCTTGCATCATTAAGAGCCATGAAGATGTTAAGCCAAATGGAGTTGCAGTCAACCCGTGGAACCTTTGCACGGTAGACCAAGTCGAGGAGCTAAAAGCTCTCATCAGAATCATGCCATTGTGGTCGACAGGGATCATGATATTAATAAACCTCAGCCAAAGTTCATTCCCTTTTCTACAAGCTCTGTCCATGGACAGACATTTAACTAAAGGTATTGAAATTCCAGCTGGCTCATTCGGGATGTTTATGATGATTGCATTAACAATTTGGATTCTTATCTATGATCGCGTGCTCATTCCATTGGCATCTAAAATCAAAGGAAGACAAGTAAGGCTTAAACCAATAGAAAGAATAGGAATTGGCATATTCATCTCTTGCATATCCATGTTAGTCTCTGGTATCGTGGAACATGTTCGACGAAAAAGAGCAATAAGCCAAGGGCTGTTGAACAACCCAAATGGATTGGTAGCAATGTCTGCAATGTGGCTCATTATACAACATAGTTTAAATGGTATAGCTGAGGCGTTCAGTGCAATTGGCCAAACAGAATTCTATTACTCTGAGCTGCCTAAGAATATGTCAAGTCTTGCATCTGCTCTGTTTGGACTAGGAGCGGCCGTGGCAAATCTGTTGGCAAGCGTGATCTTTAGCGTTGTGGATAAACTTACTAAAGGAGAAGGGAAAGAAAGTTGGATTTCAAGCAATATCAATAAGGGTCATTATGAGAATTACTACTGGCTTCTTGCTATTTTGACAGCTTTAAATCTGGTGTATTTTATGGTTTGTAGCTGGGCATACGGACCAACAGTTGACGTTGATATCACCAAGAGAATGTTAGAGGGCAGTGATGATGAGATGCCACAGGAGAATGTGTCTACACGTTAAGCTAATTACTGGAGTATTATTTATTGTTTACATAGTATTTAGACAGAATCATATATTACCAAATGCATTTATATTATAGTTAGTCTGTTATAATGTAACTTCGCCTAAATAACAAAAAAATGAAATAAAAATCTAGAGAAAGGGTAAGGATTTGATCACCAACTGAAGTATGAAAGGTTGCTACATATGATGGTTGAGTTGATTTTATTTTGTTTTCTCAATTATTCTTGGGTAGCATATGGTTTAAACCTCAATTCTCGTGTAACGTTGTCACGACCCAAAATCCTAACAGGCCGTGATGGCGCCTATCGTGGAACTAAGCTAGCCAACCATCACTTTACTACGCATTTGTCCAATTACACGAGTTCACACTTCAATAATAAACATGCAACCATTGCATTAAATTATATAAATAAGTCTTAACGTTCCCATATTAGCCTAAACCAACCTCCCAAGAACTGGAGTCAATAGTCATGAGCATCTAAGAATAAATAAATCTAACTCTGCTAAAACTATAATATATGTCTCTGAATCAAATGCTAAAACTAAATGAGGAAGGGAAATGGAGAAGTTGTGGACGCTGGACAGCTACCTCGAAATCCCGTAAAGCTGCTGCTAACGAACAAGGCAGCTACTGCTCCAAATCGGTACCTGAATCTGTGCACAGAGGCACAGGGAGTCTTTATGAGTACGCCAACTCAGTAGTAATGAAAATAAATCACGGTCTGAGACATATAAAACACACAATACAGATACACAATTTCACAAAAGCCAGTAACATACCAAGTCACCAGGTAGTATTCAGCAAATACATAAGTTCAAAATCGGTTTCCAGGAGTCCTTTGAAACAAGTGTAATATCACTATATCTCAGTAAAATTATCGGTAAAAACCAATTTGAAAACGAAGTAAATCATAGTTTGAAAACTCAGTAAGAATCCTCATAAAACTGCCCCTCGGGCCAACACGCTTGCCTCTCGAATCAACCTCTGAAGGCTCCAAATCTACCAAGTTCAGATTTTTATCATCAATATGTGCTTAAGGAACAATTTCCAATCGAAAGATATCAAATTTAAACCAAAAATTCGAAACCGGTCAAAACCCGACCCCCAGGCCCGCGTCCTGAAACTCAGAAATTTTTATACAAAAGTGTTCTTCGTCCTCTCACGAGTCCGTACATATAAAGAACACAAAAATCGGAGGTCGTTTGACCCCTCAAATCGACCCCTAAAGGTTTCATAATCTCAAGCTCTAAAACCCAATTTTTCTACTGATTTTCCATGAATTTACACTGGTTTTTGGTTCTATAATCATCCATAATCGAGTTTTAATAATCAAATTACTTACCTCTATGAAGAACATTGATTTTCCCCTTCAAAACTCGCCCAAAAAGCTCTCTTCCGTACAACAATGGTGTAAAAATATGTTTAGGTCGTGGATGTTTAATTTATATATTTTGCCGAGGCATTTTCGCACCTGCGACTCTTCCGCACCTGCGACCCACTGCCCGCACCTGCGGTCCCCTAACCGCACTTGCGACCTCTCCGCACCTGCGACCCTCTGCCCGCACATGCGGTCAAACTTCTGCAGGTGCGGTTACACCCGCACCAGCAGCTGAAGCTGCATATTTCAAGTTCCAAACTTCCCGCTAACCATCCGGAATCAATCCCGAGCCCCTCGGGACCCTAACCAAACATACCAACACCTCACATATGATCATTCAAACTTAGTTGCACTTTCAAAACACTAAAATTAACATCAAAACACCAATTTTACATCGGATTCAAGCCTAAGAACTTTAATATTTCTAAAATCCACCAACGATGCCCAAATTATCCAAAACAACTCCGATTGACCTGAAATTTTGCAGACACATCCAAAATGACATTACGAACCTGTTCCAACTGTCGGAATTCCATTCTGACCCCGATAGCCTATTTTCCACTGCCGACCGGAAATCACCAAAACTAACTTTCGTGAATTCAAGCCTAATTCTACACCGGACATCAAAAAAATATTCCGGACATACTCCTAAGTCCCAAATCAACTAACGAAACTATTCGAACCATGAAATACGCATTCCGAGGTCGTTTACCAATAAGTCAACTCTCTGTTGACTTTTCCAACTTTAAGGCTATTTTTAAGACTAAGTGGCTAAATTCTCATTATAATCACTTCGATTTCAAGCCTATCAACTCTAACACATCAATAACAGTTAAACCAAGCTATGACAAAGCAATACCAAAAATTATAATGCAGGTTCTACGTAACGACAGACCGGGTCGTTGCAAACGCATAACCGAATCACCTTTTAAATAATACTCTACAATTGATAACCATGAGGATAAGTGGATAACCATTTTCGGCCAACACTGAAATTTATAGTTTGTTTGGCCAATCATTTAAAATCAGCTCATTCTAAAAAATATATTTTTTAAAAGTGATTTTCAAAAAAGTACTTTTGGTAAAAAGTAATTTGTATTTGACTAATTAACCTTGAAAACACTTTTGAGCAGCAATTAGTGTTTGACCAAATTCTAAAAAGTGTTTCTAAACGTATTTTTCTCAAAATGCTTTTGAGAAGAAACTACTTATTCCTTCTTCTCAATTTTAAAAACATTTTTTTTTCTTTCTGAAGCTTACCAAACACAATAGCCTGTTTGGCCAAGCTTTTTTTTTTGGCCAAAAATTGAGGTGTTTGGCCAAGCTTTTGGAAGGAAAAAAAGTGCTTATGAGGAGAAGCAGAAGCAGTTATGGAGAAGCAGAAAAAAGTAGCTTCTCTCCAAAAGCACTTTTCTGATAAGCACTTTTCTGATAAGCACTTTTCTGATAAGCACTTTCGAGAAAAATACACTTAGAAGCAGTTTTCAAAAGTTTGGTCAAATACTAATTACTGCTTAAAAATGCTTTTCAAATTAATTAGCCAAACACAAACTACTTCTCACCAAAAGCACTTTCTAAAAAAGTACTTTTGAGAAAAGCATTATCAAAATAAGCTGATTTTAGAAGCTTGGCCAAACGGGCTAGAAGTTTGGCCAAACATGCTATTAGACCACAATAAGTGGTAAATTACCTAGAAGACCGTGGCGAAACCATGATTTTTATTGAGAGGAGTCAAAATATAAAGAAATAAACTCACCAAAAAATCAAGAGTGTCATTATATAGTATATATATCAATTTTTTTTTTTAAATACCGAGCTATATAATTTTCCGGCGAAGATTATAGTTCATGTGACTCACCACTGCTAGAAGAGACAAAGACGAGAGGAAATGCGAAAAAAAGATGGGAAGAAAGTGAACCTCATCAATTAGCTCTTTCATACGTTTCATTGGGTTGGTCGGAAGATGAAAACGATATGAAGAAAACGAATGGACAAGAATATTAAAGATAAGTGAAGACAAAAGTAAAAAGAGAAATGAAAGAAAAAAGGAAAATACGGAGATCTCTGTTGTTTTGCCTTGATGTTGTTTCTTGGACGCAAAGACTATTAATTTTGCTTCAGTCCAATAATTTTGAGGGGGTCGACTGTATATGCTCTTTTTCTTTTTACGTATTATTGCATCAGTCCCCGTGGAAGAAGAGCATTGTCACGAACCAATTTAGGATCATCCAAAAAAAAAAAAACTTTGTCCATTTTTCCGTAGAATACCGATAAGGCTCTCTTGGGAGCACTTGCTCCTAAGCGCCCGTCACGATCCCAAATTGGGTCGTGACAAGCACATTGCATCTTTTCTGGACAAACAGAAGAGTGTATGCATATACGTCCCAGGAAACACAGAGAGAAAACTGGCAAGGTCCATGGATTGACTAATTCTACACTACATACATGTATTGCTTAGCTAATTGAAGAATCATAATATCTGAGAGTTACTCTCCAATATTATGACTACTATCTTTGTAATCTTCCCGTATATGGACTATTAATTTTACAAAAAAAAAAAAAAAAAAAAAAAAGGAAGATTTGAATGAGAATAACTAAAGGAAGAAGATATGCGGATTGCAGGCTGACTGATAATTTACCTCCGTCCTAGCACACATTTATTTTCTTTCATTCTTAACCTCTAAGCAGACCTTTAAACTTGTTTTGGATCATCAGCCAGCTTTCTCTTCAGCTCCTTTTTATTTACCTACAATAACGGAAAATCGGGACAGGACAGTACAGAACTGAAATGAGTTTCTTAAAGCTAGGAATAAGCTGAGATAATGACGAACCAATGTTCTTTCAATGGAAAAAACTTATGTAAAACCCGGTGCATGAATTATGTTAATTTACCAAAGTAAAGTGATAAATTGAGATAATATTACATATTCCATTTATTAACTATAAAGTTGTTGTTACGTATCCATGAGGTCACGGGTTCAAGCCGTGGAAACAGCCTCTTGCCGAAATGCAAGGTAAGGCTGCGTACAATAGACCCTTGTGGTACGGCCTTTCCCCGAACCCTGTGCATAGCGGGAGTTTAGTGCACCGGGCTGTCCTTTTTTTTTCCTTTAACTATGGGTACTGATAAGAGAATATGAAAAAGACATCTCCTATACATTTTTTGGTTTAGTGCATGCATCAGGTTAGGAGGTTAGCAAGGTTCGGAACAACTCACCTTCCCCATAGCATTGCGAGGCAGCGAGTCCCATACATACAGATGATTAGGTATCTGTAACATAGGTTGAATGGCAATAATTAGGTTAGTAGGCATATCTTGGTACACGTATATTACATTATCTTGCAAAAGAACCAAATCACAAATCAACAATACCTTTTTATCCCAAGTAAAAGTAAAACAATATCAACAGAATACGAGCACAAATTCCTTATCCCTGGGCTATGTAATATCAATCATTCTCCCTCTCTTTCTGATTTATCTAACACTTCCCAAACAAGGGCAATCATGTGTCTAAGATACGAGCGTGTTCTTGCATAAGGATTTTGTGTTAAATTCCTTTACCTAAAATATGGAAGAGTAATTTTTATGCTTAGGGGGGATAGTACTTCACAAAACAAGGAGAAATACCTTGTAAGGGGCAAGTCTCTCTTTTGCCCAATCTGAAAGTTCTTGCAAGCTTAGTGCAGGTTTTAATTCCTCATCTTGCTTTCTTTTGCGCTCGGCGTCAGGAACAACAATTGCACACACCACTTCACCATAGTCTTTGTCAGGTAATCCTAATACACAGCATTCTGATATAGATGGATGCTGTGGAAAGGAAATGTGTTATACTCCGAATAAATATGTTGGCAGTCAGAATCTTTTTTCCAGACAGATGTTTCCGAGGAAAAAAATTCTAGTAAGGGAATTTCAAAGGGCAATTTATATTGTAGATGGACAAACGGCTACCTCCAATAGTACTGCTTCAATTTCCAATGCTGATAACTTGTATCCACCAACCTTCATAATATCAGCATTGGTCCCTGAAAAAAGAAAACGATGAACATTTTTTCCTCAAATAGATACAGTTCAATAAGCGAAACACATTATTATGTTGACGCTGTATGGATTGGAAAATAAACTGGTTGATAAACATCAAACTGTTATATAGCTTAATGCTTCCATTTTGCTAAAAAGTCTATCATCATCAAAGATATTTCTAATGGAAGAGTCGACTGTATATTTTGAAGATATAACTCTCTGAAAGACCTCACTGGCCCTCGGGGGTTTCTCAGTTATAAAAAAAATTATCACTTTTACAGAATTAGAAAATGAAGAAACTATCAGAGCATTGTAATTTCTGAAAGACTTGGTGGAATTCTACAAAGGTGCATGGAAGCATACTTTTCCAGTTTGAGACAATCTTCAATTACTAATATTACCAAATCAAACAAACTAAAGTGTTAGATTTTAAGCTCAGCTGCTTTGAGAAAGCAGTCATGGAAAGAATTATCCTCAGTAAGAGATCCGGAAGGGGATATAGGCAAGAATACGCCTTTCGCAAAAGCTGTCATAACCTTTCTAAACGATGATATCATAATGTCAGATGATAGTCAGAATATCGATTGGTATTGAAAAATTATCCAATATCCAATTCAAACAAGTATACCATACAAAGAATATCTAATAAACTTACGTCCCAAAATGATGTAATATCCATCTTCATCCACTGTAACAGCATCTCCAGTCTTGAAAAATCCATCATCAGTAAATGATTGCTTGGTTACCTAGTAATTCACCAGACGGGTGAGAGATTTTCAAAGACCGAAAAATGATGTTAGTGGTCATCAATTTCTTAAGAAAAAAGGTTTTTATGCCTCGCATGCCAACATAAAATATGTGCTTGACAAGCTCCAAGAGGGCAACAAAATAACCCCCCCCCCCCCCCCCCCCCCAAACCCCACGCGGGGGGGGGGGGGGGGGGGGGGGGGGGGNGTTCAGAAAAGAATGCCAAAACAGGAAATGGTTGGGGATGGTACTACCGAATGTATTGTGATTACCTCAGGTAGTCTCCAATATTCTTTGAACAATGAAGGGCTCGTAATGCAAAGCTCCCCTACTCCTGTTTTGTCACTACCACTCTCATCATCCAAAAGGATCTTGGCCTATCAGGAACCGATAAATGACAGAATATTTGAAGTTAATTAACCACAGCAGTTACAACAATAAGAAGTTGGATAACACCATCCATAGACTGTATATGAACTTTGGTGAAGCAATATGTTAGATGTTGAATACCATAAAAGAAAGAATTGACTAACCTGGACACCTGAAAAGGGCTTGCCAACAGTACCTCCTTTGCGTTTGCCTTTAATGGGATTAGATATCGCCATCACAAACTAGACACAAGTGGCCGTTCACACAAAGATGGAAATGAATTAATGAGCAATAAAGTAGAGAGCCGCCTACAGATCAAATTAAGTGGCTATGGAGAAAACAAATACCTCTGTCATGCCATAACGTTCTAATAGCCGATGCCCTGTAATTGTTTGCCACTGCTGCATGACGGGCAAAGGAAGTGCAGAGGAGCCACACATCTGGAAACACAAACCAATTATTTAGTCATTTCCAAGTATTGGAATACAGTGGAATTACATTCTGAAATTTCGAAAGGGAAAAAAGGAAACAAATAACAAAGGCCAATTCTAGTCATCACACACGATAGGGTCCTAATTCTGTTTTTTATGGTCTATCCAAATACTTAACAGCGGAGGGGGAACCGAGTTTCTTACCATAAGACGCAAGTGCCTTGCTGCTGAAGCAGAAGCTGCTTTCAGTTCTGGATACATCGCTTCATAACCTTGTATTAATCGTGTATACATAGTAGGAACCTATTTGATGAGAGAATTCAAGAATAAAGTAAAACAAAAACAAACAACCTAAATCACATATCATAAGGGGAGTTTGGCGTGCGTGCCGGAGGGGGAGGGAAGGTGGATGTGAAAAATTAAAGCTGTTAGTAGACACCATGGTGTTAGTGAATCCTAGCCGAGTATATAAAATGTATCCTAGGCTCCAAGCTATGACCACAAAATCATGAATACTTTGGGGATCTGACATTACATAGAGGTTTTATTGTAAAAGTCTCCACATCGAGGAAGAAGGAAAAGGAGACGATGACATGCTATTCGGGTTCAAGCACATGGCAAGCAACTAAGGAAACCTGTTAGTGAATGATCTTCCCTGGCAATCTTAAGAACGAAAGCTCATGTATATAATGTACCAGATAAGTAACATGCCAACTCGTGGCAACTATATTTCATTATTTCTTTTCTCAACGAAACTATATTTAGTAAAAGAACAACTTACTCCAGTGAACACCGTTATGGCATTATCAGTTTTAGTCCCATCTGTAGGATAAGATTCACGCCATTTCTGCCAAATCCCCCTCACGCTGAATTTTGGCATAAAGTCGACCTTAAAAGAAAAGCAGATGTAGTAGAATGAAAATCCTGTCCAAACGGCACATATGCTGCTGGTGAAACAAGTTTTATGTTGTGAACTCTCTTTTAGTAATTACCGTGGAACCAGCATAAAGAGGGGCAAGTAATGCATTGAAGAGCCCATGCACATGTAAGGTACAAGTTAAGGATCAGAAACATGTAAGACTTTCCATTACGTTATTTATATTCCATTAGATAAATAACAATGCAAAGGAATGAAACGCCAAGAGAACATCTCCGAGGAAAAAATAATGCAGCTGAGGATATGATGAAGTGGCAAACAGTGCAGAAATTGGTCCTTGGACGTGTACTCCCATGCATCTGCTAAAATTTGAATCTGAAACAGTATAAAGACGGAAATAGTTAACTTACAGAAATCAGAGATCCGTAAGGTTGACTTTCTAGTAACTAATAACTTCCAATCAAGAGAACCTTCAACCTCCCAAATTACTGACAGTTGAAAAGAAAAGATTAGTTATGCAAGTCAGAGAGATCATAAACTCTTCATCATAATTAATCCTAGTTGGTAACATATGTTTACTATCATCTCTCAGCAATAGATGCACTGACACAAGAATAATCAGAATATCTGATCCTAAGAATTGATATTAGATAGAAATTCTCTAACTACAGAAGATCAAGAAAATTCAAAGCGAATTGTGTTAATTTACCAGCCACGACCAAGCTCTCTGGTATGCATGGCATCTACTGGGCATTAATTTATAGCATATCAAGTTGCCAACAGAACATGAAAGCAAAATGTAACAGAGAAGTAGATGACTAAAGCAGATTAAGTATATCCAACAAAAAGTATCATCAGATATCTATGTAAGGTATCACTCCCAGCAGGTAAGTTAATAAGAAACAACCAGGCACAAACAACTTAAAAGTCGTCTTTATCACAACTTCCTAATGGACCAAAATACAGAACACTAAATCTAGAACAGACAAGAACCTGAGCTAAAATTCCTTTGTGTGTATGGACTACTCCTTTTGGTTTCCCTGTTGTACCACTGGTGTACAAGATCATAGCTGGATCCTCACCTGCAAAGTAAAATTAAAAAGGATTGTTGATGAGCTCTAACAATCTCAATGCAGAAATAAACAATCATATCAAAAGATACATAACAGTTCCTTTATCTCACCACAGTTTGTCATTTCTGGCAAATTTCTAGGACCATCAGACACCACATCTTTTGGAGGGTCATACTTGGTCGATAAATCGACATCAAGAATAGGAGGAATAAGAGACAAACAGGCACCAGTTTTAACTGCAATTGTATTCATGAGTTCTTGGTGGTCTTCAGTACTCAGAATTACCGAGATGTCCTACAGATCAAATTTGCACAAGGATTTTTGTAAATCATGTAACAAGAGAATAAGTGGCCAGGACCTTGTGTTCTGGTAGATGCAGTGGAACGGAATATTCAGCCTGATTGATGATGACCTAATTGTATGAGGTTAGAAGAATAACCAGAAAACCAATGCAACAACAACAACAACAACAACGACCCAGTGTATTTACACAAGTGGGGTCTGGGGAGGGTAGGATGTACACAGCCTTACCCCTACCCTGGACGGGCAGAGAGACTGTTTCCGATAGACCCTCAGCTAAAGAAAAGATGAAAGAAGCACAGAAGACAAATGCAAGCTATATTATTTATGTTAAGTATGAGAAAGGGTAACACATCATCGTCCATGCATGTCAAATATCTCGTGAATCATGGAAAAACTGAGCAGCAATGACAGAAAGAAGATTCATGGACAAACCGAGTCGTTCATCACATGTAGCAGTTCGGTTTCCGGGTAGCTTAGTGCAAGAGGGACTGCGACACCTCCACTTAGCCAAGTCCCTAGTATTCCAGCAACAAACTCAGCACAGGGTTTGGCTACAATTCCTACTCTTGCTCCATCAAGATCCACATTTCTTTTTATGCCATTGCCCTAAAAGGTGGAAGCATTTGAATAGTAAGGCAATGCAGGAAAGGACAAATATCTAGATGGCTACGAAATTGGAAGAACAATGTAAATAGAAGAAAAAACAGCATCTTGGCAAAAAAGACTCACGTTCAAATATTAAAACAAACTAGAAAGCATTCTCCATTCAAGTCATAACAAAAGGCAGACAGATGAAGCTTTAAATTATTTTGGAGTTAATATGTGAAAACTCACAATTTTAAGATCTAGGTTGCTTAACAAATGTGATATCCTCCTTGCAGATGATATCAGTTGAAGGTAAGTATAACTCTTCTCATCAGCTCGTATTGCAATATTCTCCTGGGACTCAGGTCCCTTGCTGGCAACTTCTTTCACCAGCTCCATATAGCTACTAATATTTGAAGCTGTAATATGAAAGTAGGCAAACGAAAATTATCTAAATTTTCATATCAGTATCAGCCATCTCTAACTTTTTGAAGCACAAAAGAACAGGAGATATGCAGCACGCAAAGTAATCCTGGATCAATAGTGTACCGTTGTGTGTGATAATCAGCAAACAATACAAAAAGTACACCAAGAATACAGAAGATTGTTCCAGATGCAACTTGCCATCAAACACATTTAAGAGATCAAATAGAAAGGAAAAAAAAAATCAAAAAAGTCTAACCTTATACACTAGATATATTATCTTCAAAGAATTTCATGGGAGTAAAAGAGCCAATCAAATACATAAAATTTTGAAAGGGGCCAATACGTACTATTTTTTCTTTCCATGTTTCTGATTCATTAATTAGTCATTTCGTGCTACTCATTAATACTAACAAAACTCAGTTGCCAGGATTGCTTGAGCAAAATCTTAGCTTAATTGATAAACAATGCCATACCTCACAGCAAGAAAAACAATATCATTGAATTCCACTCCGCCAGTTTCAGAAAATTTCAGGGTTCTGGTCCCTAAACCATTTTCGAACCCCCAAAAATCTTACATTTGAAGAATTTCCATTTTGATCGGGTAATAGCATATACATGCCTAAGATAATCTATACACATACAAAAGCAAACACAGAAAATACGAATTGAAGTCGACAAGCTTCGATCAAGAACAATAACTTACCGGAAGAGAATAACCGAGATTGGGAGGAGCGAAATATAGGGTTCTTATGAGAAGAAAAACAATGTCGAATAGGTGTATAGGAGCGAGACAAATTGAAGCGAAATGGAGAGTAAAACAGAGGTGTAGACGACCTGAGGGTGAGAAAGCGGTTGAGTAATTTAAATGAGCTCATATTTTTAGTTGGAAAGTTTTATTACTACAAGCAACAACCCCAACAAGGAACGAGCTGAAAAAAGTAGTAATCAATTTATGGCCAT
This sequence comes from Nicotiana undulata, assembly GCA_005239495.1. Taxonomy (NCBI): domain Eukaryota; kingdom Viridiplantae; phylum Streptophyta; class Magnoliopsida; order Solanales; family Solanaceae; genus Nicotiana; species Nicotiana undulata. The sequence continues at coordinate 58,594 of ML294488.1, forward strand.
CCAACTGTTTTGGTTGTCGTTACTGCACGTGGCGGCCCTCTAAAATTTTCTGTTTCCTCCATTAGTCTATATCATTACCGCCGGCGGTTCGGGTTTGGGGTTTTGATCGGAGAAACCTTAAAATGTTGACGTAGAAGAAAACAGAGCAAATAGCGGGGGTTTTAGCCGGTTATATATACCTCGTGCTGCTAGATACGGTTAACTCGTATTCGAACTCCCAACAAGACAACCAACTACTTTATGGATGAAACTTGAAATTGGAATTTTTATAGTTGTAAATAATTTTTGGAAGTTAAAGTTATATTTAGAAATATATGTTATTTGAGAAACAATTAAAGTTTTATAAGCGGAAGAAATAAAAAATTGCTCTAAATAAGTTTTTAAAAAAATTCATGAATAAATAATATTTTTAATTTTTTTATAAAGAAAAATAACCAAAATCTATAGTTAAACGGGAGCTAATTTTCTTAATTTCTTTTCTATTTACCCTTTTCGGGACACAACATGTGCTTGTCATTTTTTTTTTTTTTGGGACGACCACCACGTAATTCTTCGAATAATTAATGGTAGCAGGCACGAACCGATGAATTTAATCCATTGTTGACTTACTAAACTAATCCATTTTTTCTATGTAAAAATACGTTCTCAATTCACTTTTATTTGACACGTTTTGACTTTTCACGTCCCTTAAAAAATAATAAATGAAGTACATAATTTACCATGATACCCATATTAATTGATGCATATTTTATTGAATTTGAGAAAATGATTTGAAATGAGTAATAAATAATGTGGGTATAACAGGAAAAAGAATTGTCTTCTCTTGACATGCGTAAAGTGACAAATAAATATGAAAATTTGTTTTTAGTATACATATCAAGTAAAAGTGAACGGGAGGGAGTACTACTAATTCATTTTATTAAGCAGAAAGAGAAGATAGTTGCACTTGCACCCATTTCATTTCTTTTTTGTTCTTTTTGTTATAAATGTAGGAAGGGTCATCTGTTTTTGTTGCAACGCTGTTTAATTAAAAAGATAAAAATGGAGTTATTCTTTTCATAATTATGCCCAAACGGTCTTATTTTTGCTCAATAATCACTGGATATTGAAGGAAAAAAGAAGAGGACAATGTATAATTTGTCGAAGAAGGGGCTCAATTGAAAGCTCTTGTCACAACGTTGCTCTGCCCGGTCTTAGTACATTTAACATTGTTTGTCTGCAAAAACGAGTAGGGGTAGAGATATTTCTTTCACACGGGCTCAATATGTGATTCAATGTACTTTTTGACATGTTAGCTTCATAGCAAAGAAATTCAAGCAGATAAATTCAGGGTAATAGTTTGAGCATGCTATAGATAAACTGATGAATTATATTCAAATCTGTAGGTACTTTGTGGAGATAGTTGAACACTAATTTTTCAAACTAATTTGCCTAGTGGAAGTAATGCCTCTCTTAGAAGATGCTTCCAGGAAAAAAACTGAAAGTTACACTGATGAATAGTCCCCGACTCTAAAAGAAAGAGAAAGCATGGAACATCCATTAAAAACAAAAAGAATTGAGTAAAAATGCATAAAGAGCATTTCACCTGGACAAAACTAAATTTCTGCGATCCTTCATGTTATGAAACGACTTCGGTGTTTAGTGCTTCTCCACTTTATCTTTCATACTGTTTTATGTTACCTTTCTTTACCTTTGTGCGTTCTCTCTAAAAAGTAGACCAACAAAGTGATAAAAATGGTTCATGAAATCAAGTAAAACAAATCAGATAAATTAACTGACTACGCCTTTAATGCTTAACAATGGTACTTTTTTTCTCATCGCATTATTTAAAAAGAGTACACGGGAACACGACCCGAGAATTCAAGTGCAAATTTGTTTGTAACAATTTGTTGGTTTAAACTTCTTGGTAACTCTTGCATATAAGAGTGTAAACCTGAATCATAAAGGGCAACGAATTTATACAGGAATTATTAAGGTAACTCTTGCATATATGAAAAAAGAATCATCATGTCAAAGAACTTATCTGGATAAACTTTTTCTTAATGAGTCTCTAGATTTATTAACTCTTACTCTGAGATTTTGGACTTATTAACTCTTGTACACCATAATGAGATACTCTTATCTAAAGAGATAATATGTCATGAGAAGATTTTGCATTTGAAACTTCTTAAATAGGCCGGTGGATCCAAACAACAATACATCTTACATATGGAGAAAATGAATGAGATAAGATAAATCTTTGACTAAAAATTGATATACTTTGGAAAAAATAAAATCATTTGCCAAAAAAATATCACCATAAAGAAACTGCAACCTTGGAGGGAAGTCTTCCGCATACCTGGCATCAGCAAATGAAAAAAATTGTCAAATCTAACCAGCTTTAATTTGAAAGAGCAATCAATTGACATTATGGTATTTTGCAACTAAGAGTGCATTCTAATTTTCCTGGATATTATAAGTGGAGGTTAAGTATAATCTTGCACTGGATCGGGCAAAAGAGATTCCTATAAATATTATCAAATACAAAACATGGATCTTTTTTTTTTTTTTTTTTTGGAGAAAGTGATGAAATACAGTAAGTGTTATTTCTATTTGGCGTAAACAAGTTTATTCGAGTTAACAAGTTCCATTGAATTAAAGGAGAATAGATTTACCTGTAATATAACAAGGTAGAATGTTATATGGTACTGATACTCCACATAGCATATTGCATATTGTTAGTCCAGAAAAACATAGGAAAGAGAAATCAACAATTGTTTATCAATGGTAGAAGCTTCTTTAGGTTACTATATAATCCGTGAAGAAAATCGATAACTGTTAGAGACCGTACAACGCAAAATGCAACACTTTTGACTGCACTGTAGTTGTTATTAAAATATTTGAATGTCAATGGGAATTTGCAACTCTAGCTTTCCTAGAGAAAGTCGAGCATGTCATTGCAACTCGAGCTTTCAGAGTATAATGCAATTTTGTGCTGAGTACGTAAAGAAAGGACAGTGGTGCCAATGTAAGAATTCGCTTTCCAATGATTTTGACGATTGACAGAAGTTATGTAGAGAATGCTAGTCTCTATTCAGATTTTCCTTGAAATGTGTGTTTTCTTGGACTATTTTCAGGGTGATAATAAGTTTCGATGGCCAGACAGTGCTGTCCCTGCTGTAGTCGCTCTGGAGAAAGCTGCACGCGAGTCTCTCTCATATGATTTTCAGAAGTACAATCAGAAGATGAGGCAGTTAACATTCAATCTTAAAGTTAGTACCTTTTTTCTTTTGAGGAGATGGGGGTATGAGTCCGTGAATTTATTTGATTTTCTTCTAATTTTCTATGGGAAATAAATTTCTACCTTCTAATTGTCCATTTTTTTGTTGTTGTTGTTGTTCTATTTCCAGAATAATTCTTTATCAAAAACATTCCAGAACAGCTCACTCTTAGCACGCCGTCTTCTGAATGGGGAGTTGGATCCCTCACAGATACTGAACATGTTCCCCAATGAGCTAAAAGTATGGGCCCAGGGAAAATAATTTACTCAATTTGTCGATTATTTTTTTGTTTTTCCCTTCATATGCAAATATCCTAAAATGCTAGAAATAATAGTCCGTTTGGGTTTACTTGTAGTTCATGAAATGTAAATATTGTTCAGGTGTGAATAAAGTAAAGTTGATTTTGGAAACCAAAATATTATTGAGCATTGTTTACTTTTGGGAATTAAATATTGACTTACTCAACCCCCACCCAAAAAAAAAAAAAAAGGAAAAAGGAAAAAGAGCTAGGAGAATTCATACAAAAGAAGAAGTTGAGCAGTTACCTGTACACATTTTGGAATTGCATGTGCTCCTAAAATAAGTCAAAAGGGTGCTTGAAATGTGGAAGGGGTCTTCATTTCATTCCTTGCAAGAAGAAACTAATTTAGGTTACGTAGAAGACTGTACAAACCTGCCTCGTAGTTTGGTTTTGGTTTTAAGAATTTGAGTGAAGCAATTTCTTCTGCTTAATATTCATTTCTTTTGGTGGATGGTTCATTTGGATTTTTATCCTCACTTGGCAAATACAAGATCGGTTTCTTGAGAAGAATGTCTGCCTTATACGGAGATTATAAGTTAAGTATTAATCTTCCTCTGAAAACCTATAGTTTCTTATTTCTGTTGTGGAATCTGAAAATTGTCCCAGCAGATTATGCTTTCCTTTATTTGATGTTATGCTCCATTTCTGTCTCAGGAAGGTCTAACAGCAGAAGAGATAGCAAGCAGGGAGCCTGAGGAGCCGGAGCCCATACAGGTTTATACTATATTATTTTGTTCCTGAAGAAGCTTAGTTGCTATATTAAACAGTCATCTTCCTTTTTCTCTTTGTATGGAGGAAGATGTTATGGCCTAGTTAATAAAGTTCAAATTCCAACAGACAAGAAAAAAGTTAGGTGATCTTTCTCATCCGCCTAAGTCTTGGTGGGCAAGGTTAACCGGTACCTGTGGTGGGAGATAACAGAGATCTGGTGGAACAGTCGTGGTGTGCTCGAACTTTCCTGGACACCACTTCTATGGCTAAAAATTATAGCCTAAGTAGGCGTGTAAATGACTCCAGCATTCAGCTCTGTTGGGCTATAATACTAGATAAGTTTCAACATGAAATTGAGGTCGACTCAATGGAGTAAATGAACTTCGGCTTCAATTTGAGCTCAACTATATGCTTATTTGAAATTCTTTAAGAAATTCAATAAAAAAATTCGTGCTTATATACTACTCCCTCTGTTTCAATTTAGATGACACACTTTCCTTATTAGTCCGTTCCAAAAAGAACGACACATTTCTAATATTGGAAATAATTTAACTTTAAACTCTTTATTTTACCCATTTTACACCTAATGAGAAGCTTTTATAACCACACAAATGTCATGGCCCCACAAAGCTTTGACGCCTTAAATTTTTAAGATTTTAAGTTTCAAAAGTCTTCTTTTTTTCCTTAAATTCCGTACCGAGTTAAACTTCCTCGTCTAAATTGAAACAGAAAGAGTATTATTACTGCTCGTCCGGTAGATATGATGGTATTTGTGAAGCTACTTTGAAGAATTAGTCTCATGATGAGCATGCACTCAGAACATATTCAGTTGAAATTTTACAAATAGCTTCAGGACATTAATGTGTTCTGATAGAGATTTCGGTGAATAAAATCTACCTTTCTGGAGAGGTGCATATGCCGATACAGATGGGGCCAAATTTTCTTGCACCTTGTAGGTGCTCCTTTTGGGTATTGACAATGTTGGTAATTTTTGGGCATTCAAGTCTTAACAGAGGCGGGGCCAGGATTTCAAGCTTATGGGTTCGCGATTCTAATGGTTAAAAGTTACTGGGTTCTAAATTAATCATTTATACATATTTAATGGATTTCTTAAGACAAACACAAAGTTCGAATCAAAGTTACTGGGTTCGTCCCGATACTCTACCTCCGCCACTGAGTCTTAACCAGGATTTAGTTTAACTAACCATAGCAAACTTTAGTTTAGTACTTTGGTGATGGAGTTGGTCGTTGATTCAGATCACCAGCTGCATGTATCCGTTTGAGATAAGACTAAATGTGATCGAATATTTTTCTCGTATTCAGGGAGGACAGCTGCGTATGTTTTTGTTTTCTATGATGAAGTTGAATATAGCTTCTCAATGTACTGAAAGCCTTTTAATTCTGAAGAATTATCTTTTCATGTTGAGTACTTGGAAAAAAAGTTTTAGAAATTTGGCCATGATTAATTGGCAAAATTAATGTGATCATGTTATAAGACTGGGAAACATTTCATTACAACATATCTTATTGCTTTATGTTCTTTTTGTGTGACAGATGACTGATGCTTCTTACAGAAAACTTTACACAGGTTGAGTATGTTGTTTCTTGTTGCTCACTTCTGATTGGTTTGTGGTTGTGGAACAGATAGATGACTGATGCTCGTGGAGATTATTCAGGCTGGACATGGAGACCGTTACCAGGTTTGTCCTTGCAGCTTTTTTCTGTTTGAGATATATTTGGTCGTTGATACATCATGATGTTTTTCTTTGGATATTTCTTGTCCTCTATAATTCATTTTCTTTTGGGGGAGGGGGTGGAGAACTGCTTATTATGTTAGCAATTCCTTGCCGCACCCAAAACTTCAAATAGTTGATTGGATTTTGATCATATGTTGATAGACGGGCCAAATTTTACGAAGAGTGTTTGCTTATGGCTATAGCAATGGGAGGGCCCCAGCGGAGAGAAAAGTCATGATAACGAGCGCTCCGCCCACCCAGCGGGCGGCAGGAGCAGCGGGCACTTGGTAAGCCAACAGCCCAGTGAACCGGGCAGGGCACTCGAAGAAAGGGGGCACACTGAGCAAGTACGAGAAATTGGCCCCGCTCCACTTTCTTAAAAGCAAGGACCACTACGGGAGGTCAAACCAAGGATCTAACTTTTTGCTTTTCCTTTCCCTCCCTCGCTTACAGTTACTTCCAATTCCAACCAATTTATAGTTAATGCACCCATAAGAATCCGACAATCCCATCAGGAGAGGTTGGGGAAGACTTGGCTGCGGCAAGTCAAGGAGAGGTTAGGTCAAGGGATTTTAGACAGAAGTCCCATCAATCAGAAGAAAAGGATGTTCCGGGAAAGAAGGAAACAAGGATATCCAAAAGAATAGGCCTTGAAGATGATTCCCATTCAAGCATTCTCATTCAATGTCAATGCTGCCTTATTTTTTTTTATTTTTTTTTAATTCCTTTCTTTCTACTAGTTCTTACATAAGCAATAACAGAACCGTTAGCAACTGCTCAAGTTCGAAGACATGGAGAAGAATTTAACAAGCCCTAGAAGAGCTGATAAAGGAGTTAGTGACTGAATTCTTGACAGCCAGAGATCATTTAACAAGTCTAGGACTGAAGATAATACTGCCACTTTTTTGCTAGTCCGTGGTAAAAAGAATGACTCCTTTCCATGTTTGGAAATATTTATGTTTTGAGTGGAGTAACAGTTGCTTTACGTGCCTCATGCATTCATGCAATCTATCAGAACGTGCAATCAAGGAACGTGAAGAAAAATAGACGAATTGGGAAGGAATCTTTATCTATAGACTGTAGGTGATGGCAGCTGCATACTCACCAATGTTGAAAAATCTGACCTATCCATAAATTTTCTTGACTATTTTCAAGCTTACATCAATTGACTTAACGTATAAAAACATGAGGTATAACATGTAAAATGCCTCGCCTAACGCCTACTCCTTTTAAAATACTGGTCACAGCCTTGCTCTGCCCGGCATTAGTACATTTAACATGGTTTGTTTGCAAAAACAACGAATAGAGGCTAGAGGCATTTCTTTTATTAAAATCAAGAATCCAATTGAAATTGGAAAAATACTACAATAGCAAATGTGCTTGATCAATTAAAGGATACAAACTTCAAACATGAATAGAATTTGGAAACAAAGAGTCAAAACTAAAAAGTACAACCTCAACTTAAACAACAAAAAATCAGTCTTCAATTTACTTGGACATGGATTGTACTGGAGGAGCATGATTTATTTGTTGGTTCCCATACTGCTGCTGAGCAAGTATGCCATTCCAACCTGCAGTAAGTTTTACAAACACATATTAACAAATTGTTTTTGCTTCTCTTTAAAATGTTACTTGCAATAAGCACAGCGGCGGATCCAGGATGCGTTATGTCGATTCAATTGAACCATTATTTTCAACCTGAATTATGTAAGGCATTTAAAATGCATATATATAATAAGACCTCACTCATTCCAACTTCACTGACTTTAGGTCGGTAGTGACTAAGTAAAACCATAATATTAAAGATGATTTCATACCTAGAGCTGGATCAAGGCCCCTAATCTGAAGCTCTCTAAACTCTTGACAAAGTGAACAACATGGACAAAAGATGTGAGAAACAACATCTGAATAGGGAGCTTCCACCAGATTGTACCTCTGCCTCAGTTTTGTTCTATACTTAGAGCCCAAGGCCCATTGAGAACAAACAGCAGGCATCATCAAGAGGTACATGAACGTCCCCAATGGACACGCTGCAACCACCATCCAAAAATCATAAAGAGTTAATTATACACTTCTTTTACAAGGCAATTGAGCATAATTTAAATAGAATTTAAGAGGATTTAGTTACTCGTTTCTCCTGCATCTTGAACTTCAGCTATCTGCCCGAACGTCAAACAAGGTAAAAATGCTGTCGTAGTAGCTGCACACAAACATGAATGTCAATATCGTTATTACTTCCGCCAGATAAAGATATATTAATATTTTTTCCAGGAAGTTCTACATTTTTATTTTTTTGCTTTAGCCTTCGGACATCCGATACCCATTGGTCCGACTAATCCAAAACCGTGCCTTAAAAATCCACTATGGTTTAGTAATGAGGAATCCTTATCATTCACGTGATACACTACTCCATGGTAAGACTTGATTGACACTAAGATTATACATGCTAAAGGAGAAAAATGTAACTAATTTACCATTAGTTTGGTCCAAATGACAATCAAATAAGTTAGTGCTCCACGGAGCTCCTGTTAGTGTTTGTGTTGGTGTGTGTACAGCTCCTTGATATTTTGCAGGATACGAGGCAGCTGGCTGAGGATCTTCAACTTCATTTGAGGAATCAATTCTACCCATTGTATCTTAAGCTTTGGTGTCTGAATAGGAAGAATTGAAATGAGTTCCTTATATATTTTTAAGGCTTTGGTCATATACTTGATAAACAAGAAGAAAGCTTGCGTAGACTTTGAAAAAAACTAATCGATTACACACTTCAAATCCGCTGTAGTCAATGGTATTTCCATTAATTATACTACCATTTAGACTTTTATATAATCACTGAATTGGAAAAGGATTCCCATTGTATTGATTTCAAATCAAACTATGCTACTATTAGATTTAAAGCCAAGTTGGCTAAGGTCACATGCAACTAGCCGATTTTTGTGTGCAAGTGCACACGGGAAAGTCGTTGGTATGATTAAGTCAATGGTCTTTGTTTTGCTCATTTTTGTAATTTAGAGATGGGCAAGAAGTTGCGACTACAGTCAAACCTCTCTATAACAACCTTGTTTGTTTTGCTATTATAAAAAACATTTATAATAGAACATGAGATTTGGTTCCAATTTTAAAACATTTATAATAGAACATGAGATTTGGTTCCGAAAAAAATTGGCTTTTATAGAGAAGTGTTGTTATATAAGTATGTTGTTATATAGAGGTCTAACTGTATATTCATTTTTCAACTTCTTTCTCACACTCCGTAGCGTGAATGTGAATAACTTCAATACCTCGGTGGTAGTTGAAAGTCCAACAGCATCAAGAGATTGCGACTAAATGACCGTTATACAAAAGTCAACTTCCGACGGAGGAGATTATTTTGCAGTTGAGAGGAATGGAAGACAAATGGAATACTATATACTAAGATACTCTATCACAAAATCATGTTAGCAGCATTATTGTGAAAGTCAGCTCATGATCAAGTTGTACTTTTTGTACAATAAGATGTCGATCACTTATCTCAGGGTATATCCCCTTAGAAAAATATGTAATCACAATGACCAATTCAAAACACGCCAATGCAAAATGACATGGATAGGGTGGCATCTTGACTAGCTGGCAGTTTGAGATATTACAGCAGAAAAATAGACTACAAGTGATGGTAGGTTAAAGAAACTTTCACTGCTGAAGCCATCTTCTCCACCAACTGGAGGACGGAGTTCCTCCAGGAGGTGGTGTGAGGACTTCGAGCATAGTTTCCTTCTCCTTTGGTGTTAATGGGACTCCTCGAACGAGATTCAGAGCCATAATGTGCACGTTAGTCTTCTGCCTGTGCTTCTTGTAAGCCCACATGCCTCCAGCAGCCCCAGCAACTAGTAGCTGTGTCAAAAAAAATTCAAACAAATTTAGCGCCTCTGTCTATTAAAATATAATGTTTGAAAGAGCAAGGCAGAGGTAGAGAGCAAACTTTAACTGACCGGAGAGAGCCATAAAGCAGCCGTCTGCATATCAAATTTGGGGGCATAAAGTACTGTCTCACCAAAATCATCCTCAAGCTTTCTGTAGATCTCCTTGTCAGACTTCCCATCTCGAATTTCATCCCGAATTAGCTAAAAAGAAGACCCAAGTCAATAACCGCGCCCAAAAGTTGGAATAACTCAGGCATGGAAACAAGGAAAATTCGAAGAACACATATATACTCCTCCATTTTTTCATTTTTAAAAAAAAATTTGAGTAGTAGAACAAACAATACAATTAGCAAAGAGAGTATATGGATTAGAAAAATGAAAAGACCCATAGCCACATGATGCAAAGCAAAGAGGACTTGTGGCATATCTTCTAAAGGAAAAATGCAGTTCTGTGTGCATAGAATTCTACTGAAGTATGACAATCAAGGTAATTAGTAAGAGGATTTTAGTAAGAAAGTGAAACCCCCCATGGAGGCTTCAGTAGGCTCTGTTGAACCAATTATAGGTCTGAAACTTGGTAAGCGGACATTTGAGACCATTGGTGGTGCTAAGATTCATCCTTCCCCGAAAAACCCGTATCATCTCGGCAGCAGCAAAGAAAACAAAATCATCTACTCAGGATGCACCAACTCCTCGCTGTCAGGTTGAAGGCCTGCAACCTTGATCTTTCATCAGCTAAAGAATATTACTGAAAGCATCGAGTTTGTGACAGTCATTCCAAATGCCCAAAGGCCACTATAGCAGGTGTAGCACGCTGCTTTTGTCAACATTGTAGCAGGTTCCATAGCTTGTCTGAATTTGATGAAAAGAAGAGAAGCTGTCGCAGGAGGCTCTCTGATCACAATGCACGGCGCCGCAAACCACAACAGGAAACTATCCAGTTCAACTCGGCAAGGCTTTCCTCATTGTTTTATGATAGCAGACAGCCTATGAATCTTGTGCTCGAGAGCAAACCAAAACAACAAAAGCTATGTAAATTTACATATTTTTTATTATACGCCAAATAAAATCCTAGCTCTTGAATCCAACGCCATTGATCTCAAATTAGCATACATTAATCTTGCAAGAATAAAGAAATAGGAAAACATCAATATTTCTATTTTAGCGGCCAATTGTTAATCACGAACTCTGGCCATATAAGCTGGAGCACCATGGGCAATCAAATTTTTCTTAAATATTTTAGGCCTTTTGCTCTTTGCAATTGCTCCTCATAAATGGAGCGACATTATCAGTGAGAATTAGACCTCAACTAGCTTAGAATTGTTGTTGTTGTGGAAACTAGTAATTCAAATGAGTGAAAAAGTAAGATAGAAGAAATACCTTCCTGAGGAGAATGGCAATGTCAGCTTGAGAGTCTTCAATGGACTGGCTGCCACACTCTGTACACCTGACATTGTGGCTGATATTTCTTGCTCTTGCCTCTACCACCCTCTCCTTCTTCACCTGATCCTCTTCCCCCTCCATGGATAGGCTTCAGATAAGTTACTAAGCTTTCCTCTCAACACCAAAATTTCTCAATAAATCTGCAAACAAGTTATTGGGAAACCAACTAAGTACTTAATCCAAGATGTCTAACACTTCAATTTTCGGCTAAGCATTTCATCGAACACCTCGCATGCAAATACCCGGCTACACCACAGCCCCACACTAACGGACACATAGTTTTTCTAGGGTTGCAACCAACCATGTATAATAGAAAAAGTAGCGACATGAACAAACAGGGAATGAAGGGAAGAATGCTTTAGAATTCTGATACCTTTGCGGAGAAATCACTGCCAATATGCGATAACAGCTATGAACTCACAAGCCAAGGAACTATTCAAGATAATCACAGGCTAGGCCTATTAGAATATATGGGCCTATGAGAAATAACTGAGCCCAATAAATTACCCCTTTCGCTCAAGGAGAAAGCCCGAAAGACTCCCACTACGCAGCGGGCTCGTGTGGTACGAGAGATAAGAAATAATTAATCTCGGGACTAAATTTAAGAAGAGTTTATTTAATGTTTGGTTGAGAAAAAATTATAATATAATTAATTTCAGGATTAGTTATCCCGGGATTGTAATACTTTATTATCCCATGGGAAGGTGAAATAACTAATCTTGGGATAACTAATTCCGAAATAATTAATCATGGGATAACTTCTTTCAAACCAAACGATCCCTAAATAAATTGAGAATGAGAAAAGTAGATCGCACATCCTAAATTTTTATAACTATATTTATTATTTAGTTTTAAATTTCTAAAATTAAATTATTTTATTTGACGTAAATATTGGATGTATAAATATTTACTCTAGAGCATAGTGCACACCTTTTATTTTCTTTGTAAAATTGAGCAGACAAACATGACTTTTTGTGTTAGCAATCTGTGCACATATAAAAGCACACTTGATCTCTTCACTTTCGAAAATACATCTACACCTTCTCATGTTATTCTACTGGTTGTAGGTTGTTTGTCAAACAAAAGAAAGAAAAGAATTGTTTAATAGGGTTTAGAGGGTTGTGTCCTGAAATATTAGTAAAAATTGTATTGGGTAACCATTTTTTAAAATGATATTTATCTTTTATTCAGCATTTTTAATGTTGAGCAAAAGTAACCACTAGTCTATTAAAATTAATATGAAGACGATGTTACCCTTTTTTCTATCTCTTTTTTATCCATGTTATACCAATATAAAGAACGTACATGATTGTTTTTATCTTGACCAAAGTACATATTTTGCTTTCCATTCTCTAATATCCATGAAGTTTAATAATTTCAAGTATTTGAGTGCTTGGAATTCGACATCACTAACGTCCCAACAATCTTCCCCAAAAGTGTCTCGTATTTCCAATTTGAAATTCTCCTGATTACGCTATCTTGCAATATTTTGATATGACCCTTTGATTGGCAATTCGATGAGAATACGCAAGTAGATATTAATAATTTTTATCTTCGGGTTGCTTTTTCTTGACCAAAGTAGAGATTTTGCTGCCACTGAATAGTTTGAAGTTCAAAATTAAGGACACATGGTTCTTAACTTAGAGTTACAAGCACAAAAATTAAAGACATGTAGTCCTTAACTTAGAGTTACAAACACAGAAATTAAGGACAAGTAGTCCTAAACTTATAGTTATAAGTTCAAAAGTTAAGGACATGTAGTCCTGAACTTAGAGTTACAAGCTCAAAAACTAAGGACAAGTAGTCCTTAACTTAGACTTACAAGCTCATAAATTAAGGACAACTAGTCCGGAACTTATAATAACAAGCTCATAAAATAAGGACACGTGGTCCTGAACTTGGAGTTGGAAGTTCAAAAATTAAGGACACTTGGTCCGTAACGTAGAGTTACAAGCACAGAAATTAAGGACAAGTAGTCCTTAACTTAGAGTTACAAGCACAGAAATTAAGGACAGGTAGTCCTGAACCTCGAGTTCCAAGCAAAAGTTAAGGACATGTAGGGTGTGTTTGGTACGAAGGAAAACATTTTCCGGGAAATATTTTTCAATTTTTTCATGTTTGGTTGGCTTAAATGATTTGGAAAATATTTTCCTCATCAACTCATTTTCCTCCAATTGGAGAAAAATATTTTCCCTATCAAAAGTAGAGAAAACATTTTCCAAAACTCCTTCTCAAGCTACCCCACCCTATTTTCTACCTTCACCACCCCACCCCACACCCACCCACCTAGCCCAACCCCATGCCCTCTCTCCAAAAAAAAGTTTTTTTTCGTCACCACCCACCCCATCCCCTGCCCCCACTCCCGCACAAAAAAAAATATTTTTTTTTACTTTTTTTGTAATTTTCAAATTTATGTTCTTTTTCTGCACTCCCACCTCCCAACCATCCACCCCCTGCCCCCCCCCCCCGCCCCCACNTATCTTTCGGTTTACAGGTTCAAAATTTTACAAGTTCCAATGTTATGAGGAAATTTGTGGGTTCGGAAGGTTGTTGGTTTGAAAGTTTATGGCTTCATGTTTATTGTATCAAAATTATTTATGAATACTCTTGAGAAAATATTTTTTTTTATTTGCGTACCAAACACCGGAAAATGAATAAGATTACTACTTGTTTTCCAAGAAAACATTTTCCACGGAAAATATTTTCCTTTATACCAAACACACCAGTAGTCTTGAACTTAGAGTTACAAGTTCAAAAGCTAAGGACAAGTAATCCTAAACTTAGACTTACAAGCTCATAAATTCAGGACGAATAGTCCTGAACTTACAGTAACAAGCTCATAAGTTAAGGACACTTGGTCCTGACTTTTATGAGCAGAAGGGTATTTTTCGTCCGTGCGGGTAAAATTTATAGTGGCTAAAGACTGAACATATTTTAAACAGTGACTTAATAATAAATACATGTCTTATTAGTGACTAATTGTGCACTTCCCCCAAAATATTACTCTCTCCGAATTCAAGATAAGTGTTTTTGAGCAAAAAGATTTTGATCCAAAATAATTATCGTTCTAGAAAATTAATAAATATACTTTTTAATCAAATTTACACTTATTCCAACAAATGGTTTAAAAGGTCTGAAAAGAGATTTTAAAAAATTAATCTGAGGAACGAGAAAAATAAATTTGAGAGAGTCAAGGTAATTTAATCGAATAACCATAATGATTAATGTTACTATTAGTTTTTTAATGAAGTAATCTTATGATACGCGCTTTGCGCATGTACACTATCTCAATAAGAAAGAATTTTAAAATATTATATAAATAATAAAATATTATGTTTGAATGATAGAATAAAAGTTAATTTTTCCTAAGATGATAAATATTCATAGAAGTTCTCGATCATCAGTCAATATATTCAACTGGAATTTTTATTTTGATTTTTAATTCAATCTCTTTAAATTCATAAGTTATGATGCTTCTTTTCAATTTCAGCAGTCACATATAATCCTTCAAAACTTAAGATCTTTTTTATTTTCTTTTTTGAAAAGTTATTCTGTTGTTCATTTTTTTCAAGAATAAAATGCAATTTATTTATTTTTAATTAATAATAATAAACATTATATGAATTATTTCTAGCAAATTAGAAAAAGAATAAATTATTGTATCTCTGTAGGCATGCAAATTTAATTAGAAGAAACAAATTTGGACTATATTTTAAATTCAAGATATATTGGTCCAAATAAATATTATGGGCTAATATAATTAAATTCAGTCCAATATAAATGGATTAAATAAATAAGTCTTAATACATTGGGCTAGTCCATTTAGTTGGGCTACAAATGATGAGCCCACTTCTTAAAGCCCAATATGTCATCTTCCTAGAGGCCCAGTTTGGTGTCACGTGTCAAATGACGTGGCACGCCAAGTCAAATGGAAGAGCCAATAAGATCATGCCACGTGTCAAAATGACAAGGCATGCCAAGTCACATTAAAAGGCCAATGAAATCGTGCCACATGTGCAAGTGACATGTTCTGGCCAATCAAATGCGGTCTTGTCACACTTCAATTTGATTGGTCGGAAAGAGTTTGTTCTTATCATAACTCTTCCCTCCCACAACTATAAATAGGGGTCTTCATAACTCAGAAAAGGGACCAGAAGTTATAACAAGAAGCAAGAGAGAGCTCGTGGATCAAACGCTGCAAATTTCTCTACAAGTTTCAAGCTTCATACAATCAAGTTCAAGTTCAATAAATCAAGTTCAAGCTCAAGAACGAAGAACAATTCAAGTATTCAAGATCAAGAACGAAGTCAAATCAAATACAAGGCGTTCAAGATCAAGGCTACTTGTTCGTGATACAATTCGTGGCAACAATCAAAGTGTTCGCGACGGATAAATCAAATTCAAATTCAAGATCAAGCTCAAAGGCCCTTGAATTTATACTAGAAAAGTAGAATCAGAGGATTAATAGAGATTGTACACTCATATTTTTTGAAATCAAATACTACGATTGTCGCAATATTTTTCGGTCTTGATTTTATTTTCTTAACGTAATTTATTGTCTACAATCTCATTGTATAACCAAATTACATAAATTATACGAATAAAAGGAGTTCTAAAAAATAAAAATAAATAAACAATACTAAACCTAAAACTTTTTAACAAAAAAAACCTCGTCAAGGACTCTAACACAAAAAGTTTTACAACGAAAAGATAATTATATATTTTCTATATCAAAGCCCTAATGTTAGGCTATTAATTAAATGATAGTCTCTAAATAATAGAAAATTAATTAATGACTATTCATACATATTAGGAAAATAAATAAATTACTACTCTGTCCAATATAAAATATACTTTTCAAGAGTATAAAAGGCGAACGACATTTCGCTAAAGACTACAAAAATCTTAGAAAAGGGATACTTACCGTGGAGCAATATAATATGAAATTACTAACTTGTAAAATTAAGAGGAGTGTGTGTACAACTAGACGTGTCTCAAATCAGAAATCATGTGTAAAATGTTTATTCAATGTAGAACATTAGTTTTATATAATCTTTCTCTTCTTAATTTCTTTTTTTTTTTAAACCTGTCCATTTTTGAAGTGTTGGATTATGTCCATTCATAATAAATTCAATAACTCCAGTCTGGATTTGGTACATTTTTTCAGATAGATATAGAGAGAGCGCATACAGTTCAATAAGTAGAGCGAAGTTAGAATTTGAACTTTATAAGTTCGGGATTAAAATCATATTAAGTTACTGAATTCTCAATGATTAATTTGTACATATTTATTGTATTTCTTAATATGAATATCAAATTTGAACAAAAATTACTGAGTTCGACCGAACCTAGTAACAATATTGTGGCTCCGCCCCTGTCAAATAGGGAGAAGAGACAAAAAAGAGGTGGGATAATCTGTAAAATGGGTACTGAATTTGTCAACACATTAAGCTGATTTAACAAGCAATGGCATTCATCAACGAACCACATTAAAAGAAAGTGTCCGGACACTCATCAAAGTCTCTTTTTAGGTTGTTTGTTTTTGGGCCCTATATCTTTAATTTCTCTCTTGTCTTCGACTCAACAAACCAACAATATCATGAGACCTTTTGTTTTCTTACACTTTATTTTTGTGTTTAATTATTATCAACTTTAGTGCCTTTCTCCTCACCATTATTATTTTTGATAGTTACTTTTCACCTGTCTTCCAAAACTAACATTCCCATCTACTTTTCCACAGCTAACCTTCTCCTTTAAGTCAATATATTGCATGTATTTTCTTCATTAATGCACGTCTTTTCTCTTTAGTTAATTTTCCCACAAATACATGTAATGAACATACGTAGAACACATCAATGAATCGTAAATAAAAGCATAAATGAACCACACATACCACTACTAGAACATTTACCGTTGGCATGGTTCGAAGGATCACAACGAGAAGAATTAGCATATGGGGAAGGCTCACGAGACCGGAGAATAGGGAAAGTACCACTAGCAAGAAGATTGGCTAGCTGACCTTGAAGGAGATTAAATTGTTCGTCCCTCTTTTGTACTTGAACTTGAAGGGTACCAAATTGTTCATCTCTCTTTTGTTCTCTAGCCTTTGTCTCTTCAAGCTCTGCCGTCATCTTTGCGATCTTCTTTTCCATAGACGAAATAGTCGATCTATCAATTGTCTTGCCTTGGGCGGAAGTCCCTATACCTTGCAATACAACCCTGTAAAGCCGAAATGATCTCTCTGAAAGATCGTATGCTATCCCCTTTTTAGGATCACCGACAACATCTAACCATATCCACTGTGATTCTTCGCCTGAAATTTATCTAAATTAATCGAATCAGCTCGATTTGAAATGCTTTATCACATTGATGGGTCTATCATTGCAAATTCATTTTTGAATGAATATTGAACTAGTTAATCTTATATACATATGTTACACGTCACACATGTCATGCATAATTAGCTTAGTCATGTTGCTAATTCGCTAATTAATTTAGGTACCAGCTGGTTACTATTTGTTACACAAATAACTAGTCATATTCAAAAAAAATTTAGCCGGTATAGATAAATCATACATTGATTATATACAATTATACATATACTATATATATTCGCTGGCTGCTTTTAATTTAAGAGATTAAATAGACGACTAAATATGTCTAACTTACATCCTTTATATTCCTTTTAAAGAGTTTAGACATTCCCAAAGGAAACAGATTTAGTATCAGTTAATCCTTTCTCAAAGCAAAAGAATAATGATTAGCAATCTAAAGGATAACCCAAAAAGATTTTTCTTTCCATTTTCTTGGCATCATCACTACTCCAACTTTATGATATCTCTCTATATTTTAATTATATTGCTCCCTTTAACTGAAGAATTAACCCCTTTTGCTAATCATTTACTCGTAGAAAAGGTTTTATGACTCGAAAACCTTTGGTTCACAAGAAAGTAAGAAACCATAATACTTGGATTGAAACTTGAAACTAAAGCAAACAACCCGTCAAATATATATAACCAGTCCCACAAAAACAAAAATTTAACAAAGTAAAAAATTAACATTCTTCATTGTAATCATTTTCAGGCTATACTCTAAAATTTTAGGTCGGTGGAGCTGATGGAAGATTAATTATTAAAACTGCCAAAAATAACCAAACTATCTTCCAAGATCATTTTAAGAAAATAAATTTTAGGCCTCACTCAACTGAAGAAATAATAAGTAGTAAGATTGTTCAATATTATATAATTAAAAAGACTACAATTCATACGTTTAACAACATATGTAATAATTGCTGTATTTTGTAGACACTTAACAGAAACATATGTAATTACCTTCTAAACTTAATCTCGTGTGATTTTGATGAATCCAAAATAAATAAATTTTTTTTTAAAAATAATTATGAATAGCAAGGTGGAAATTGCCTGGAATATGGAAGTGGAGACGTGAGTCATGATAAATTACCCAAAACAAAATGCAAATTGAGAATTCAATTTGACAAAAAAGTGAGGGGAAAAAAGGTTAGAAATATAAAGACAGAACAAGCAATTGCGCAAGTCACGTGTCTATCGCGACTGCGGAACGAGGACCCATCAATCTTTTATAATTAAATTTTTTTGGAACTTGTATTTGTACGCTCTTGACTAGGGATGTTAAAAATCTCTTCGAAACTGTTAAATGAATCGAATCGATGGCTTATTGGCTTATTGTATCGAATTATTGTGGTAATGGATGGTGCACGAATTGAGATTTTATAATTATCGGCTTAACGGTCTAGGGACGAATTACTCATTTTTCTTATCGGGTAAACCGTTTACCCGTTAAATTTTTTTATATTTACACTTTAACCCTACGTATATAAAGTACTATTGAGAAACTTATGTATTTACACTTTGTTTGACCAAAACATGCTTGATGTCGATTTCTATCCGGCATAGATACTTAAAAATGCATTACATATTAGATGGAAAAGCTGCCAAGACTTGTATCAGTTGGACTTCTTCCCTCATAGAACAAACGGAAGAGGAATTCAAAGGAAAAATTATCACTGAGGGGATTGAAGTATGATGATCCTTTCTCAGACAATTTTTTGTCATGCAACTTAGCAAGTGTGGATAACTGGTGGTCATTATATAAGTTCCAATACCTTTTGTAACTAGTAAATTTATCCGCGCTTCGCACTATTATAAAAGAAAAATTAATTTGCAATACGATCTTTTTGTAAATTTACCCGGGATAGAGTAGATTAATTCTTCCTGTGTATATATTTCTTTATAAATATATTTTTTCTAATTAGCTCCAAAATATTCCATATCTTCAATTTCAAAAATAATTTTGTCATCCTAAAGAGATAATTATTGTCTGATAGTTGAACATGAACGTCACTAATTACTGAAGCCAAATATTTAGATTTGAAAATATGTCAATAGACATCCATCCACCACTAAGCTTTCTTTAGACGATAAAAGAGAAACAACTAATATTAATTTCATTAAACCCTTAAATAAAAAAATGGCATTCATCATGTCAAGTATGATTGACATTGCATAAATTGCCTCGATTAATTTCTTAACATGAGAAATATTTTATGCTCATATAGGTGTTAGTGAGTAGTAGTTATTGCACTGTTCCTTTTTTCTTTTCACGGAAATATTATTAATAGGCGTACTCTTTAATCTTTTTGTAATTGTTTCTGATTTTTTTTAATTATAATTAAGTATAAGATGATTTGGAACTATTCATTCAACTGATATAAATGAAATACAATAGCACACGATTAAATGATTCACAAAATGCATAGTTGTTTTCAAAATTTTTTATTTTTCGTATTAATGCTAGAGGTGCCTTGAAAGAGAGAGAAAAAAGAAATAAAAATTGTTTCTTTTAAGAGAGATGTTGCACCACCTTGTGGTCCTTCATATATATTTTTAACCATCTACTGATTTAAAGCGATTTTTCGTACATCTTTATCCTATTTTATTAACACATAGTAACATCTTTTTAAGTTTTTTAAAATTGCAATGAAAAAAATGAATCATTTTCTAACATCGTCTTATTCTCTCACGTATACTATTCCTATATTCATTTATTTATTTCTCCTGCATGATAGAAATATTCACCTTTTTCTTTTGCGAAAAATTACGAAAGTAAAAACTACCAAATATCAAACAACCATTAAAACCAATGGTAAGATAATTGTGCCTTTAGACGAAAGAACCGATCTTGTAAATAGACAAAATCACGGGTAAGAAAGTATTTAACTTTCTAATCATTCATATGACATAACAACACATATAAGCACATTATTGCGTTTATTTATGCATTTAGCGGTACGCGTACATTTTGTGAGGCAATTCATTAATTATTATCCATATCATTGGCATATAATTAGTACTTTCCTCCAAACAAATACCTTAACGTAAAAATTTATAGAATTTCAAGTTCATATTAACTTATTCGAGGATCTAGATGTACAAATGATAATTCATTCCACGTAACTTTTTCTCAACTGTTTATTCTTGTCTACCCCTCATGTTAGAAAACTTTCTTACTCAACTTTTGGGACCCATCTTTGTAGATTATGGTGTTAATTAAAATATACATCGCACATCAATAATAATAAGATAAAATTATTTGGTTCTTGACCCTAAACCACTTGTGAGATGAGAATGTAATATACTTTCGTATATAATGTATATCAAACTGATATAAATAACTTTGTTCTCATAAGTAATAGTTTAGCTATTAAGTAGAGGTACTCAATAAATCATTTTGCTAAACCAACTGTGATGCAAACCAACTTATCAAGATGAACTATCTTGAATAGACAATCTGGAAATTATGCTCTAAATTAAATTATTGAGAAATTTACCTCACAAACAGCAGGTTGTGGTTAATAATAATTGCACATGTAACCATCTTATAGATGCATCTTATGTGGTATAAATGGCAGGTGAATGAGCCCATATTCACCTTTTATATTTCTAGCATTCATGGGATTCAATACCAATTTTAGTTGGTCTATTAATTAATGAGAACAAGTAACATAAGAGAATTCATAAAGAACTTTCTAGTTCTTTAATATTTACCCATATGAATTCTCTTTTATTTTTGCACATCATACTTAAATCAAGATTGCTCAATAGGTCATGCTTAAAAGAATGTCTGAATTAGTAAACTTCAGGTTTACATCATGACATGTGCAATTGAGAATAAATTCCAAGTTTATTATGATATGAGTTTTTATATAAATAAACATTCATTTTATAGTGGTATTCTTTTATTTATGTAGTACAAACTGGAGAATAAAGCGAGTAACTTTTCACATACATATTACCCCGCTACAAGTTGTAGTAATACAAGATATTAAATCTTTCCTTTAGTTATAGTCTCAATATAACCAATCGCTTTCGTGAATACTTTAGAAACTCAATAAGTTTCTTTGAGACTTACTACAACACAATACATTATTCATAATCAATTTTATTTCTCTAAAATAGTATAATTAGCTCTTCTAGAGCTTTCAGTTAATTTTGTACTACCACATATTCATCAATATCTATATGGTGAATATCACTTTCAAAGAGAAAGTTATACCATTATGGTCATGGTCAAAATTATATGCAAGATCTGTCTCTTGCATTACTATTGTCTTTTAATAATCACATCGCCAAAATATTTTAGTGTACAATATGTATGTCACTAATGACCATTCATGTCATAATAATGACATTATATTCTTATTTCCCCTTAAACCTCATTTTACTGGTAAGTGTGGTATGTTCACTACCACTAGCACGTCCATATTTTTCAAGAATGAATATGTATTCACAAATCACATGTTGTCACATTCACATCATGAATGAACCATAATTATTGTAACGACCCGACATATCATTTTTGAGCATTTGCACTTCGCTCGCCAATTCTCGGGCTTGTCTCGCTCTGTATGATGTATTATGACTTATGTAAATCGTCGGTTTGGTTTTCAGGATAATCAGAATAGATTTGGAAGAACAATTTTCAGCTTGAAGCTTTAAATTTGAAAGGTTTGACCAATTTTTGACTTTTTAGTATTCGATCTCGGATTTGGATATTTTATGATTTGGGTAGCTCCGTTAGGTGATTTTGGACTTGGGAGAGCGTCTGAAATATGATTTGGAGGTTCGTGGTAGAATTATGATTGAATTGGCGAAATTGAAAATTTGGTGTTTCTTAGTCGCAGTGAAAATTTTGATATCGGGGTCAGAATGGAATTCTGGAAGTTGGAATAGGTTCGTTGTCACGACCCGTTTTACCCTCTGAACGGTCTCGCGATGGCACTTAGTCTCTACGACTAGGTAAGCCTAACAATTATTGAAGTAAGACGAAACAGAAATAGAAACAGTAAAGAAACAATAATACTAAGAGCTAGCCGCTCGGCTGCTATAACTTTTACTTTTCCCAAAACCCGGAATATCACAATCACAAGCTTTACACAAGTAAGCTCTATACAACGGAAATAAGAAATATATATCTGACTATCTACTAAGTCTGTGATGGAGTAGACGGGGACACGTGGGATTCTGCGGACGCGGCAGAATTACCTCGCGGTCTCCAAGAATGCTGCCTGGGTACTCCTAGCCGAAGCGCTGTGTACCGGTACCTGGATCTGCACATGGGGAAAACATGCGCAGGAAAGGGCGTGAGTACTCCACATTCGGTACTCAGTAAGTGTCAAGCCTAACCCCCAGTCAAGTAGTGACGAGGTCAGGTTGCAGCTCTACTGAGTTTGCAACAAAAAAAATAAACAGATATAATTAATAGTTAAGTAAAGCAGTAATAATTAATGGGAAGTAAAGTGAATCGGAAAGAACGAATGTAATAAATCTCAGTTCCGCTCAGCATATGAATCAGTAGATAGTCGTGCAATGCAATACAGGGAAAAGTCTCAGGTCTCAGCCCGCAGTCCCAATGTAAATATGCAATGCAATGCAAAGGAAAGTCTCAGGTCTCGGCCCGCAGTCCCAATGTAAATATGCAATAAAATGCAAGGGAAAGTCTCAGGTCATAGCCCGCAGTCCCAATGTAAATATGCATTACAATGCAAGGGAAAGTCTCGGGTCATAGCCTGCAGTCCCAATGTAATTATGCAATACAATGCAAGGGAAAGTCTCAGGTCATAGCCCGCAGTCCCAATGTAAATATGTAATGCGAGACGTATTTCGGATATAGCGTAATTCAAAAGTTTAGGAAATACAGTTGGCAAATATAGAGTAAAGTACTTAAACCAGTTTCAAATAATAGTAACGAGTGGAAAACCAGGTAAAATTGTTTGACTTGATAAAATCTTAAGTCACTACTCAGTTAAACCGATAACAGAAATAATAGGAATTGAAGATGAAGTATGTCATAGAAGGAAACAATGGAATTAGTGAAAATATCCCGTGCACGTACTCGTCACCTCACGTACACGGGTTTTTTTTGTATATCAAAAATCAGTTATAAATGCCTAAGGGAAATTCCCCAACACAGAATTAGGCAAGCCACTTACCTCGACTGTGCTAATCAACCAATAATCACGCTCTTGCCACGAGTATCCAACTCCGGGTGGCCCAAATCT
The DNA here is from genome assembly GCA_005239495.1 of Nicotiana undulata. Classification (NCBI taxonomy): domain Eukaryota; kingdom Viridiplantae; phylum Streptophyta; class Magnoliopsida; order Solanales; family Solanaceae; genus Nicotiana; species Nicotiana undulata. The sequence goes on from ML294488.1 coordinate 82,542, forward strand.
ATACAATTCGATTGCATAATGTAAATATCATTTCAAGAAATCAAAATAACTAATTAATTCGAAGCTAATACGCGAAATTAGAAATTTTGATCAAAACGCCCATCAGGCCCACATCTTGGAATCGGGTAAAAGTTATATTTCCCGGACCCCCATTCACTCACGAATTCACTCTAACAAGAATTATCGAAATCCGATGTCAAAAACTCCCCAAATTCTCAGATTTTTGGTTGGGGGAGTTTCATCAAGATTCCATGATTTTTCACCCATTTTTGGTTAATTAAACTAAGGAAAACGATGAGGATTAATGGTCTAACAATGAATTTGGATAAGAAAACGTTACCTATGATCCTTCTCTTCAAATCCCACTGAAAATCGCCAATTCCCGAGCTCTCAAACGATTTTGGACTTATGAATTTCCAACCCTCGGATTTTGGAATAAACAAGACAGGGATCTCGCACTTGCGGTCCCTTTAACTGCACCTGCGGAAATTCCATCGCAGGTGCGGAATTCACTTAAGATCACCTGGGGCCGCACCGGCGGTCGTTTGGTCGCACCTGCGGTCCCGCGCCTGCGGAACCCAAGTCGCACCTGCGACCTCTGGCCACCCCACTCAACAACCGCACCTGCGACCAGGACGGCCGCACCTGCGACCAGGACGGCCGCACCTGCGTGTTCGCACCTGCGGAAAAACCTTCGCAGGTGCGAGACACCAGAAACAGGTCTGGTTCTGCAGCACATAAGGCTCCAATTTCACCCGTTGGGCATCCGAAACAACCCCGAGGCCCTCGGGACCTCAACCAAACTTACCAACTGA
>ML294489.1:0-11044 GCA_005239495.1 Nicotiana undulata
TTTTCCCAAATGTGTATCCTACCCTTCCCTAAACCTACATTACAAGCTTAAAAAGTCCTTATGAGATCTCCAACCGAATGTTTTTGAATATGCGATGAATTAAAATAAGGGCAAGTCTATGGCATGATTGGTTGTAACACTTGAAATTCTTTGTGAGTGTGAGTATCTTCGTGAAATTGCCACGTGTGCTGTTCTTGTAAACATGGTGATTTTGGGACTTTCTTTCTTTCTTGAGAGGGCACATGAATTAGGATGGAGTGGTGAAATTGACATACTTGAAAATGAGTAAGTTGAGCGTATGTAGTAGACTAGTGCTTTTGAGTCACTTCTTGAGGCTTATTCTTGTCACTTGATTATTTTTGAAGCTTCCTTGCACTTCTTGAAGTTGTTTTTAAATGAGGGAGTTATTCGAATAAGATGCATACTTGAGCCTAATTATTAGTACCAACCAAATCCATAAGTAAAATGCTTAGTAGGAGAATGTGACTTGTAAATAAGAGCAATGCAACTTGTGTTTGAAATGGTAGAACCTCATTGAGTTATTAGTTTTGATTTGCTTGAGGAAAAGCAAAAGCTCTAAGTTGGGGGTGTTGATGAGTGGTGATTTTACCACTCATTTTGTCCTCTTTCGTTAGATTTTGCATCCTTCAGTGATAACTTGAGGTCGTTTATAGTGTGTAATTGCTCGAATTTCAGGGAAATGAAGTCATGAAGTGGTTGGTGTTGAATTGGAGTGAAGGTGAACAAAAAGTGGTGAAAAGGTGCAAAAGCTCCAATGATTCCGCACCTGCGGATTCTGGGCCGCTGGTGCGACCTCGCACCTGCGGAGGATGGATCGCACCTGCGAAGAAGAGCCAATCTGTACAATAGCCGCACCCGCGATGTAATCCATGCACCTGCGGAAACGCAGGTGCGACCTTTTGTCCGCATCTGCGAAAATGGCCCAAGATACCCAGACTCGCACCTGCGATGGTGAGGAGGCTTCTACGGAGCCGCACCTGCGAGGAATCTTCCGCAGGTGCGGTCAACGAGCTTCAGGGCTGGACAGAATTGTAAAATCATATTTCCTCATCCCCAACTCACATATACTCGACCTAGCAGATCTTTTGGGGATATATTTGGCTTTGTAAATATATTTTTGAGTAGAGAAGAACAAGTCTTGAAGCTAGGGTTTGCACACACACTTGGATTTGAAGATTTCACTCTAGTGGTTAAGGTTTTCTTACCCATTTATGTTTGTTTCTTCATTTCCTTTATTTGTATTGAATATTTAAGTGTGTAGTATTGGTTTCCAACACTTGAATCTTGTTTATGGAAATAGTCATATTTAAAGTGTGGATTAAATACATTGTTATGCTTATGTATTGAATGATTTTCATACATTTATGAAGTGAGTTATTGTTTCTTTAATTATTCTTGTTCTTTAATGTTTCCAAAGGGATTAGCTAACCCTAGGACTCACCCATTAACTCCGAATTAATTTTGGAAAAGATAATTTGGGGTTGGGAAAGATTAATTAACAAGAACTTGAGGCTTTAACCCTCATTTTATAGATTCTACCTAGGGATAGGATTGAACTACTTGTAGCCAAATCCGGAAGTGCTTAATCTCTTAATTGGGTTAGGAATAATTCAATTAGGAAGTCTTGTTAGTCTTTGGGAAAAGCTAATTAAGAATTATTATTCGTGGCTAATTAACATAAACTTTGTAAAATCGTGAAATACATTGGATCGTTACTTGAGTGTAATTCCCGAAGCATCCATACTTGTTGCCATTGATCATTTTACTTGTTTTCTAGGTTAGTTTATATCTTCGCATTTAGTTATAAACAATTTTCAAAACTAAAATCTATTTGTTTGTCATTGCGCGATAAGTGATAATTCTCTTGCATTCCTAATCGCCTCCATATTGTTCTCTGTGGGATTCGACCCCAACCTTGTTGGGTTACTATATTTGATATCGATCGCTTACACTTTTTTAAGGTATAATTTGAGCATATCAAGTCCATGATGTGGAACTTTGTCTCGAGAGTTGCGCCAGCGGCAAGGACGGGGAGTGTAATTTCTCCCGAAGTTCAACTGCATTGTTAAAACCGGTTAGTGTGATGCAACGTGACACTATCTTATCCTCGGGTCTCATCTGGGCGAGGACTCGGGGATGGATGATTCACGCTCCATTCCAATCATCTACCATAATACATTTAACATCAATATCTAAAATTCGTAAAGTAATGACTAGTGCATCGTTTTGAGGGAAAGCCAGTTCGTCGGCATCTGACTCGTCGAAGATGATACTTTCTTCGAGTTCGTCATACCGTTTGTGGGTGATGGATCTTTTGAGCTTGTGGGTGGCAGTGAACTTGATGTCGTTGATGGAGGCATCATCGCTCCCACCAACAATCATATTGATGGTACAAGATGGTGAGGGCGGCTTCGGTGGGACTTGGCGTTCTCGAGCCCTGGCGAAGGTGTTCCTTCCTTTGTCACTCAGTAGCTCTTTTAGGCGCCTTTGCTGCAACATGTTCGCTACCTCTTGCCTAGGGCGATGCAATCTTCTGCCTTTTGTCCACGTTCGTGGTGGAATTCACAAAGGGCGTCGGATTTTCTAGTGCTAGGATCGGACCTCATCTTTGGCGGCCACTTCACCTTTGTTCCAAGCTTCTCAAGGGTGTAGACCACTTCTGTAGGTGAAACACAAAAATTGTGAGCGGATAACAAAGGGGCATACCTATCTCGTTCTTGTGAGCCCCCGTCCTCGGTCTAGACGGGCCATCATCATAGCAAAAGGAGGGAGGGGCGGGTTCCCTGACATAAGTATGTTGTTGTTCCATGTTTGGCTGCGAGACTGGGTGATCCCTCCTCATGTTATCTCTTTGTTATTTCCTGGGCTCGGTTTGTACCGAGATGAGTCGTCGGGTAGGTCCGTTGGAGTCGTCATCATCTGCTCGTACCTCTGCATAGTAGCCATTATGGATTTAATTCCAAGTGGTTGGAGGATACTTCATCAATCGGCTCTGCAGCTTTCTGGTCGCTCTTGAACCCTCTCTACTCAACCCGTTTTGAAAGGCTACGACTGTCATCCCCTCAGACACATTTGGTAAGGTTATCCTTACCCTGTTGAATCGGGCGAGGAAATCTCTCAGTCCCTCTCCCAGGGATTGCTTGATGGTGAAGATGTCGTTTACTCTCGGTTCGGCTTTCTTGGCCCCAGCGTGATACGTTCTACCTTGTTGAGCTTTAATTATGTGAACATATCATTCTCAAATAATATAAGAAGGATTTGCATTTATTGTGGAAATTTTGTTTCCTATACGATTAAATATCTATTTTCGAAGGCAAGAAGGTTTCAAAATCACATAATTTACGATTAATTAATTCAACATTTCCTTTTTTAGACTCACTTTTCCCATCAAGAAATATAACCAATATTTACCTACATGAACTAAACTACGTACCAACACACAGAGACTATCAGCAAGAACATGTAAAATCTCAGGATATGCATAATCAGAATTCAAAGCAGCAAAAGGTCAAAACAAATAAAAACGGCCAGTACGTAGAAAATGTTTATCTCTTAGAACAGAAGTATACAGAGAATTATACATTGTCTCTGTCGCTTCAACTTTCTTCAGTTAATTAGCTGAAGAAGCTGGTGTTTCAAAGGATTGTTTCCTTACAAGAAGGCATGTGATTTTTGAGGGCAGAGAATGTGTATTATCAACTGTACACAAGACGAAATCCGGTCGATGCAATGCTAAAGCCAACCATTCTTTTCCTGCATCCAAACCAGAAGCATCTAACAGAACATGCCATGAATTTCTATGAGCTTCTGATATCCAATGCATCGCGTAACGTGTTTCTTCCACGTAAGCAGGATATGCAAATAGCCCTTTTGGACTATGCTTACATTTCCTCCTAAAATATTGGCTAAGTTGTGATCCTTTAATCCTCAAATCCAGCCATGTTTCTGGTGCTGCAATCACTTTTGAATCTTTAAAACTAGCAAATTCCCTTATACAATCATAATCTTCACGAAGAATTGTCATGTAGTAATTTCCCCTGAAGAAAGGGTAACATTCTCCAATCATCATCATTGCTTCTTTTAGTGTAACTCTAAAAACAACTAAGTACTCCTCTTCACTTACTCCACATTGTTGCAAAGCTCGATTTCGGACTTGAATTTCTGGGATTGAAATGAAATTCCCTTGGTAAGAAGTTTTCTTGGTGAGAATATCAAGCAATCTCGATGGTTCCAATAGGATTTTTCCCAACTCTGAATTACTACTTCCAAAAGAAGGCGACGACGACTCTCTCCATGGGGATTTTCCCTTCTCATTAACTGAGGATTCATCGGTCAGACAAAGCGTATAAAGATCAATTTTGTCTCCTTCCACAAGTCCATTGCAATATTCAGGGTACTTGGCGAAAACATACTGTTGAACATATTGCATTTCACTTGGTGTTATTGGCCCTGACCATCTTAAATCAAGGCCATGGAGTGTTGATATAGCTTCTGCCACCAAATGGGCTGGAATTACAGTATTTGCTTTCTGCTCTTTTATGAACAAATCTCAATCAAAACATAGTCTTTTTAACCTCATAACATGAAATAACGACAGAAAATATTTTTCAAACAAAAAAGTTACTATTATTATGGTGTTTTGTTATCAGAAAATATTTTTCAGGGAAATATTTTTCACCAAAAGGGGGAAAAATGATGACTTCCCCCACTTTTGGGCGCAAGTCACCTTCCTTCATTATTATTTAAACTTTTAACTTCGTATTATTGCTTTAACCAACCCCTGGACATTATTATCAATCATCAATACTCAAAATTTTTATCAAAACACGGTCCATTTTGCTAATATTATTATAAATCTTCAATAAATGTTTTTCCTGTAATTATTTTCATAATCACCAACCAAACGCCAGAAAACACTTTGTAAGAACTAAATGTGAAAGACGATAGGAAACCAGAGGAACAATAAGTTTTTAGCAGTGTTTGCATTGAATTTTGCAACTAATTAATTTCATTTCCTTTCAATTTCATCAACCATACCAACCCTATTGTCTTAATAATAACATATAGATAGAGAGAAATTGAACTTGCCTTAACCACCATGCTATTTGGTCTGCTATTAATTGGTGATCTTTGTATAGGGGGTAACAAAGATTCTATAACTTCACCATCCTAAACATGAAGAGTTAGGAGGAAAAACGCAAAATCAATCAATGAAGTTGAAGCTTTATTAATTGAAACTCATTAGACTGAAATCTTGGATTAATTAGTACAAAATCTTCATCACTCAGAAGATATAGAAGAGGTCATGTCATACCTTGGAATCTTCGTTTAGGCTTAGCTGTTCTTCAACGTCTTTTCCCATATTGTTTCTACACTTTGATTAAACTGAACAAGCAACTGTTTTAAGGCCAGGAACTGAAATCTGGAGATTTTGTCAAAAATAAATGTGCAGAAGAAGCTAATTGATTTGCCCAGCAATGATATGACAAATAATTAAACGTTAAATATATATTAATCCCTCCGTGCCAGTTTACGTCAACTTATTTCTTTTTAGGAATGTTCCAAAAAGAATGGCTCCTTTTTAAATTTGGAAACAATTTTGCTTAAACTTACAATTCTACCCTTAATGAAAAGCTTTTATAACCATAGAAATATTCTGAACTCCTTTTTGACTTGTTTAGGGGGAGAAGTGCACGGTTAGCTACTAATAATATATGTATTTATTTTTAAGCCACTGTTTAAAATGTTTTAGTCTTTAGTCACTGCTTTAATAAACTTTAACTGCCTGGACGAAAATACCCTTATGCTCATGTCCTTAACTTTTGAACTAAACTTCAAGACTTAAGGACTTCAAGACTACATGTCCTTAACTTTTGAACTAAACTTCAGGACTTAAGGACTACATGTCCTTAACTTTTGAACTTAACTTCAGGACTACATGTCCTTAACTTCAGGACTACATGTCCTTAACTTTTGAACTTGTAAGTCTATTGTCCTTAACTTTTGAACTTGTAACTGTAAGTTAAAGACTGCTTGTCCTTAACTTTTGAACTTGTAAGTCTATTGTCCTTAACTTTTGAACTTGTAACTGTAAGTTAAGGACTGCATGTCCTTAACTTTTGAACTTGTAAGTCTAAGTTAAGGATTGTATGTCCTTAACTTTTGAACTTGTAAATGTAAGTTAAGGACTGCCTGTCCTTAACTTTTGAACTTGTAAGTCTAAGTTAAGGAATGTCTGTCCTTAACTTTTGAACTTGTAACTGTAAGTTAAGGACTGCATGTCCTTAACTTTTGAACTTTTAAATGTAAGTTAAGGACTGCATGTCCTTAACTTTTGAACTTAACTTCAGGACTACATGTCCTTAACTTTTGAACTTAACTTCAAGACTTCAGGACTACATTTATGTGTAAATGTGTGCATATACAGTATAATGAAGGTATTTAATGGTATATAAATTTATAATAATATTTTATTATGTATTAGCATAATAATATTGAAGAACAAAGGTATCTTAGACAAATATGTAAAGAGACCATCTATGTAAAAATTTCATTACAAATAATGCTTCACATTACGAAACCTGAACCAGAGTACTGGGCCACCACATATGCGCAGGCTCTACTACGTAGAAATGGCATGCGGTTTGAGAAGAAAAACAAAGGATAAAAATGTCTTCTTATATTAATTTTAATAGAGTAGTGGCTATTTTTGCTCAACATTAAAATTACTGGATAAAAAATAAATATGACCTTAAATTGTGGTTACCCCACGCCATTTCTACTTGTTTAGGACCACAAATTCTAATTTTTTTTATTTTTTGTTAAACTCTATACACAATCAAATATGGTCACATAAATTGGAATGGAAGGAGTGACATTAAAGGGGGAAGCAAAGACGCCGACAATAATAAAAGTCAATTACTGATTCACTCTCTTTTTAGGTAACTAAGGCAATCATAGATGTTTACCGTAAAATGGTATAATTGAATTTATAATGTAGTTTATAGACACATGAATTAATTTGATTCAAAAATATAAAATAAATAAAAATAAAATTAAGATTATGAAATAACTTAAAGGAAATACGAGTCTCGCCGTGAATTTAATTTCTCTGATAGCAATAAAAAAAATATTAAGAATAAGGCAAAAGAGCAATTTGATAGGATAAGAGCTGATGTTAACTTTTGTGTACTGAAATTTCATGTCCTATAATGAATACCAATTTTCCTAATTATAGCTCTGTTTAGGGATATCAAATCAAGCTATTCTTGAATAAGAATAAAACTTTTATTTAAATATATTATAAAAGGTTATCCTCATATATTTTGGATTATTAATTTTATTTATTATAAATAATTATATGTAATTATCTTTAGGTAGTCTGATAGAGAATTTATTTTTCACTAGTAATATATAGAAGTTAAACTCAAAAACATATTTCCTAATAATTTTCATTTTTCATAGCGTTTAAGAATGAGTGATACACTTACTAATAATGCTTCAACAAATTAAAAACGATGAATTATGGTTGGTATTCAATAATTAATCAAATTTGAAACGGTCATAGAGCTTGATGTTTTTGGTTTCTAGTAAGTATCAATCAAGCGGACACATAAACAGATAAAACTAATCACAAGTTGATTAAAAGCAACACGGATGCAACAACTCAATAAATTAATTTGTTACTAATAAAACATATATAGAGGAATCAATTGAAAAAAGTTATTGTTGGAGATAGCGACCGTTTAAGCATTTAAGAAAGTCGGCTAGGTTTGAGGATTGTTTGGTCGTCCTACTATGTTAGATCAGCTTGAATAGTTCATAACTAATTCACCAACAAATATTAAATAAACAATACATCATGTTGGTCTATTCTCCAACGTTACTTAATATTTCAAAGTAAAGAAAAATAATTTGCAGCATACTATCTAAAATTTTCATATTTGACCCAAAAATCAACAGGACGAGACAACTTTTATATGCTCCTATGGATATTTTCATCGCAGGAAAAACCAATTGGCCAAGTATTCGACAAATAAAATATCCAGATGAGGATATTTTGAACTCTTTTCTTTATTCTTCTTCTTCTTCCTCCTGAAATTATCCAGAACTTTAAATCACTGAATATGCACGCACGTATATGATAAAATTAATTTATATTAAGTGATCGAATAATTGCATGACACGTAGAACTGGAGGCAGATGAAAGATGAGTCAAGTAAGAACCAAGACCAGGGACAACAACTGCAGTTGGTATCAGGTAGATCCCAAAGGAAGCATAATCAACGGAAGCAAAACGAATGTCTGTCACTAGATGATATTTAATGAAGAATATTATCTAATATTAAATTAGGAGCCGTTGCAGAGAATTTTGGCATTCATGGCCTGTCGGTACACCTTCATCAATGGCCCCATTTATTGTCATGTAATAGAGGTTTGATCCTAGATCTTGTTTCCTAGATATAGCTATAAATAACAGTTTTAACAGCAATTGTAGGCATACGAAATCTCTGGCAAAACATATGCTATACTTTATTCTCAAGCTAAATAATACAACTTTACTTTCTGTTTGATATTGCTCTTACTGTTTTCCTCGGAAGCGTTCCTCCCGGAGCCAGGCTTACTATTTTCTTTGATTTTAACGCTAAGTCTTATTTTTAATTTAATTTGTTTATCATTTTGGATCAAATCAATTCGCTTGTATATAAACCACGCAACAAATACGGGTAAACAGTTTGGCGCCACCATGGGGCTTAGACAGTTGCGTAATTGAGTTGTTCCGTGCATCTATTACTAAAATCTTAGGCATAGGAAAATCTGCCTCAACAGGAGGATTCAATTAGTGACACCCGCAACGAGAGGGACGTAGCAACCCTGGTCCATGGTCGACAATATTCCCGACATTTGCGGGAAACAACTCCCGATGATGCTAAGGACGAGCACACTGCGAAAACGGTAAGGATCATGAGAGAGTAGCAAAAGGCTATAATGGGTCACCTCTCAAGGCAGTACCAGGTCATGACGGAACTATAGTTGGCGTTATCAAGCGCTTCCAACAACGCAAATGGTAGAAGCCCATCTCCTCTCGGTGCTCTGCAAATCAAACGACTTAAAAAGTTGATAATAATTCGACGGGGTGGGGGGAACCGGCAGCGGATCGGATAGCGACAACGGTAACGATACCTTCAAAACCAAATTCATGAGATTCATGAGGGAAATGAACAAGCGGATGGACCAGAATACGAAGGAATTCCACGCCCCAATAAATCAAATTTTGGGCACACCACCAGTTTTGAATGGTCTAGATTCGAAGAAGTATTCCCAGTTACCATTTAAACCTAGCGCAACACCATAATTGATTATAAATACGTTCAAAATTATGGACATACCAAAGTAAGATGGGACTTCAGACCCTTAGGAGCACATCACAACCTAAATAACGGGCGGTGAAAGGAAACGACTTGGCCCAGCATGAGATCGAGGCGGTTCCGCTGAAGAAATTTGGGGAAACCCTTAAGAAAGGGGCACTGACATGGTATTCACTCCTTCCCGAGCACTCGATAGATTCTTTTGAAATACTCGCAGATTCCTTCATTAAGGCCCATGCCGGGGCCAGGATTGTCCAGGCCCAGAAGGCGGACATAGTCAAAATTTCACAAGGAGAGTCTAAATTGTTGTGCGAGTTCATGATCAGGTTCTAGAAAGAAAGGATGTTGTTACCAGTCGTGCCAGATGAATGGGCAACTGAGGCATTCACTAAGGGTTTGAACCCAAGAAGCTTCGACGCCTCTCGAAAGTTGAAGGAAAGCCTGCTCGAGTTTCAAGCAACCATATGGGAAAATGTCAATAACTGCTATGAATCAAAGATAAGGATAGAAGATTATCAGCTCGAGTTCCTGACATCAACCGTGGGTCGAGATCGAGACAAGAATCAGGTTAAATTCAAAGATGATATTGATTTGGACCAGCGATCTTTTAGGGTGGATTTTTGTTCGAGAAAGCCGAAGGACGTGGCAGCAAAGGGTTCCGGTACGCCTATACGTTCACCCTCGATAGAAGAACTGACCGTAGCCGGAACAACATGTCGTTGCAAAACAAAAAGGTATGGGGATCTCGGGATTCCACTTATTCCATGTTGTAAGAGTACGATTTCAACGTTAGCGTCGTGGAGTTGGTATCGACGATGAGAAATATCAAAGAGGCACGATTCTAAAAGCCAATCAGATCCAATCCCAGCCAAAGGGATCCCAACTTATCGTGCGAATGTCACGACCCCGATTTCCCACCTTAGGATGTCGTGATGGCACCTAGTCTCTAAGACTAGGTAAGCCTAACACATGTTGATTTAATAACAGAACTGAACTATTTAATCATTTATCATAAATTATTAATAACATACATAGCCGCAAGCGACCAATAGTTATACATTTCCTAAAACCAGTAGTACGGAGTCATAAGCACTACTAAAACACACTAGAATTTATAAACACAATACTATTTTGAATTACAATTTATCAATAGCATAATGAATTAAGATGGTGACTCCGAGGCCTGCGAAAGTCAAACAGGTATACCTTGAAATCTCCCGCCGTGCAGACCAACTCTCAACAACCCAATCAGAATACATTGATCTTCAATGGTTCGGTTCGGCCGGTTATTTTATAAATTTTATACCATACTAATTTTTCAGTTATTCTATTATGTATAACCAAACATAGACTTTTCGAAATTGTCCCAATCATGTCGGTTACTCTACCGTATCGGTACAGTTCGGTTCATTTTTAGTATTTTTTTAATATCATATAAAAGTCACTATTAGAAGTAGAATGCAATAAAACACCAACTTGTATAGGACTTACCCAAACGCTCTAAATACTTTTACTATTTAAAGAGTGATAAATTAAGAAAACATGAAAGATGACCAGATTATAGATCCAGATCCATCAACTATTCTACAAAAGCATAAAAGAAATTATATATATATATATATATATATATATATATATATATATATATATATATC